>JBBPBX010008083.1:0-62208 GCA_038048925.1 Garcialebias charrua
TGCTTCAAGTGGGAACCGTCATCTACAATCATCAAGGCCTCTAAGAAGGCCACAGGCCTGTACAATCAATCACACAAAATATGAGACTTGAGGAATTCCAGCTGTTCCCAGCTTTTTGTGTGAACACACAGTTCAAAACACTTAAAATTCAATTGTTTTCAACTCTTCTTACCATTTAGGCACTGTATTTATATGTTTTGTTGCTGTTTTGCTGTTGATATGTACATTTTCTGCTAAACCCACTGGAAAATGAAGAATGTCTCTAACTTTTCTCTTGTCATTTTTGACTAAACCTACATCATAAAATGCTCTTCATACAATGTAACAGTTAAAACACAGTCAAAAAGGTGGTAAATACTAACATTTATGGAGGACTTACTGACATTATTAGAAATAAAAGCAGAAATATATAAATAGACCATTAAATGAATATATGAACTTAAAGTTTTAAAGTTTAGTTTAAAACAAAGCAAACAGGAAAACACCTGTGCTTTTGTTTTAAACTAAACCTTAAACTAAACTGAGGCCGCACAGACATCTGCACGTGGATCCTGCTTTATCCTGTCTGTTGACCAATAGGAGAAGAGCTGATCCAGGAAAGGTTTCCTTTTTTATTAAATTGGTGCATTTTAAGTTATTTATTGGTTTTTATATGTTTTAGTTATTTATTCGTCCATTAATATATTTCTTTTTACTTTTTATTTCTAATTATGTCAGTTTTGGTCCTCCATACATATTCAAACATCAAATAGTCTTTCAATCTGACACAGATCTATAAAGTAGAGTGTAGGGAGTCATTTTCAGTCAATTTCTATTGTAGGATGTAGCCAACAGGATGAGGGCAGGTGAAGCTCACCAGCACAATCAAACCCTGTTGCCGCGCTGCCGCAACCCCCCCACACACACACAAAAACAAGATTCTCACTCTTTGGCTTTTTGAAAAGTTGGCAGCCCTGGCTAACGGGATATGTTTGTTTATATGTGTTTGCAGGGACATGGCGAAACCATCAACCCAAACACACCACCTACCATGGACCACTTGTCAAAATAAGTTAATCCCACCTTATTATAAGGTGGAGAAGCACTGCTCTAGATGGATGGATGGATGGATCCTAGATGGATGACGTGTCTGGCAGCAGAACCAGAGGAAACTGAGCAGGTGAAATGTCATTCATGCACAACTGTCTTTTCTGCTATTAAAATCTGAAATCCAAATACAAGTACCCTGATGCATGCTCAATAATCCAGGTAGAACAATCTAAAAAAGCTAAGTCTGGTCCTCTGGACATTCAATGTTTTCTACTTGTTAAAACTCATTACAAATGAATAATTAATGTAATTACATTATTATATATAATAATGTAATTACAAATTACAAAACTCATTTAATCTCAAAGAATGTCCAGAGGACCAGACTTAGCTTTTTTAGACTAAACACAAGTAATTGTTCTTTGTGGCCAACAGAAGAATACTGTGGAGATGATGGGGTCACCATGCAGTTTGAAGAAAGGCCTGAGAATGAGGGAGTGGAGGAGGAGTGTGTACTGTACATTCTCATTCTTAATAATGATTTATCCATCCATCCATCCATTGTCTTCCGCTTATCTGGGGTCGGGTCGCGGGGGTAGCAGCTTAAGTAAGGAGGCCCAGACTTCCCTCTCCCCAGCCACTTGGAGCAGCTCCTCCGGGGGAATCCCAAAGCGTTCCCAGGCCAGCCGAGAAACATAGTCCCTCCAGCGTGTCCTGGGTCTTCCTCTGGGTCTCCTCCCGGTGGGACATGCCCGGAACACCTCACCAGGGAGGCGTCCAGGAGGCATCCTAACCAGATGCCCGAGCCACCTCAACTGGCTCCTCTCGATGTGGAGAAGCAGCGGCTCTACTCCGAGTCCCTCCCGGATGACCGAGCTTCTCACCCTATCTCTAAGGGAGAGTCCAGACACCCTGCGGAGAAAACTCATTTCAGCCGCTTGTATCCGAGATCTCGTTCTTTCGGTCACAACCCAAAGCTCATGACCATAGATGAGGGTGGGAACGTAGATCGATCGGTAAATTGAGAGCTTTGCCTTTTGACTCGGCTCTCTTTTCTCTCTCCTTTCGTGCTCGCTCGCTCCTGTGGCCGCCATATGCAGAAGGGCGGTGACCCGTAACTTATGTGACGCGTCAGCTGTGACGCATAATAGATGCGACGTATACGGAGGTGCGACACGTTTATGGATTTTTCCACTTTATTGGACATAATTGGACTTTGCGGCATATAGGGCGGAGCGAATTTTCACCTGGAAAATACGGTATGTGTGATACTTCATTATGTAATGATCCTTATGTGTGAGCCATCTTATCTTATTCTGTGTTTCTCTTTTTCTCTTTTATGTATTTATTAATTTTACATTGTGCTAAAAGAAAAACCTTTTTACATGCAATATTAAAAGCAAAACAACAAATCATGAAAGGTGGCAGGAAGAAGAAGAAATCGTATTATACCTGCCCCTTTTTTTTTCAAAACAAAAAACAAAATCAATACAAACAATTCACTCCAACAATAGTCGTCAATGAGTAATCGAACCAAAAGAGTAACTCATTACAATTCTAAAATTTTCTAGTACAATAAACACCCTCCGAGGGACTGAGAGAAACGCAATTTCGGTCCTGTGTATGTCCTGTACAGTACATATTGCAGATCTGACAATAAAGTTGACTTTGACTTTTGACTTTGACAAAGACATTTTTAGTATTTTGTCAACAATTTAATTTTAATCATTTTTTAAACACAAGCACCGATTTTGCAGATTTAACTTCATTTCCTAAACCATTCCACAAATCAACTCCCTGTATTGAAATGGATTGTCCCTTTAAGCTTGTTCTATACTGAGGTTTTGCAAAAATCTTAGTTCCCTTAAGACTATAGCAGCTCGTCCTCTTAACAAAATTCATTTGGGCAGTACATTATTATGGGCTCTATACATTACCAACAAAATATTGTAGTCCACTAAATCATAAAACTTTAGCAACTTAAGTTGTTGAAATAATACATTTGATGGATGACAGTAAGGCTTTCTAGTAATAATTCTCACAGCTCTTTTTTGTAAAATAAAAATAGGCTTTGTTATGGTTTTACACGCCTTTCCCCAAACTTCAACACAATAAATTAAATGTGGAACAAATATTGCATTATATTGTGGTGGACCACTAGGGGACTCTACTCACACCCAGAGGACCGGATGTTTTACCGGATATTTTATTGTGAAAGGGTTCATGTAAAAGGTGTGTTTGTGGTGCTTACCGCCAGAATTGTTGGAGTTGAGTAAAAGAGAGGTTCTGCATACCGTCTTCTGTGTCGTCTTTTCATCTCCTCCACACTGGTGACCTCGTGAATTGATCATGTCGACATCTGAAGCTCCAGCCAGCTCTTCTCAGATGTCTGCTGCTGTGGAACCTCCGCAGGCGGCCCCGCTTGCTTTTTCGGTGGCCGTTAAAATCCCGGACTTCTGGCTGCACGACCCTCCTTCATGGTTCGTCCACATCGAAGCACAGTTTGCTCTTCGCGGGATCATCAGACGACACCAAATACCACTATGTGGTTGCCTCGCTGGATCCGCTGTCCACCCGGCAGGCGATGACTCTGCTCCGGGACCCTCCTGCACACGGAAAGTACGCCGCTCTCAAGCAACTCCTTCTGCGGAGTTACTCCCTCTCCGACGCGGAGCGCGCAGAGAAACTCCTTTCCCTCTCCGGCTTGGGCGATGGCACAGCTCTTGAGCTAATGGAGAGCATGTTGTCCCTGCTGGGATCAGACGACGGTGGGTTCCTCTTCATCCACCTCTTTCTCCGCCAGCTCCCGGCTCCAGTGCACGCGGTGCTCGCCAACTCCCCGCTGCTGCAGCAGAAAGACTACCGCTCGCTGGCGGAAGAAGCCGACCGCATCCTCCTGGCCACGAGGACCTTCGCAGTCCAGGCAGCGGTCCCCGGATCTCCAGCAGCTCATCCTGAGCTCCAAGCACCGTCCCTAGCGCCGGACGAGCCATCGGTGGTGGCAGGGATCTCTACCCGCAGTCGTGGAGGAGCCGCGCTTTGTTTTTACCACCAGCGATTCGGCGCCAAAGCACGACGGTGCATTCCGCCGTGCAGCTTCAAGCCGCAGGGAAACGACAACGCCAGCGCTCGGTAGCAGCCGTGGCCATTGGCGACAAGGAAAGGCTGCTTTTCATAGAAGACTCGAGGTCGGGGAGGCGGTTTCTGGTGGATTCTGGTTCACAAAAGAGCCTCGTTCCCCCGACTGGCTCCGACAGGTTAGCTGAAGGCTGCGGCCCGTTGCTAACCGCGCTAATGGCTCTCCCATCAAGACATTTGGTGAAAGGTTGGTGACTGTTTGTTTCCATGACCGGGACTTCCAGTGGAACTTTGTTGTCGCTGCGAGCTCAGTTCCTATTTTAGGGGCTGATTTTCTTTGTGCTCACGGGCTCCTTGTTGATGTTGCTAACAGACGTTTGATCGACGCTGTGTCTTTTTCATCACTGCCTTGTGCGACGCGGGGAGCTGGGCCTTTAATGCATGCTATTTTTTTAGCTTCGGGTAACGTGTTTCAGCGTTTGTTGTCAGAGTTCCCCTCGCTGACTGTTCCTAATTTTTCCAACACTGAAACAAAACACAGGATTGAACATTATATCCCCACAACGGGTCCTCCAGTTTTCGCGCATGCACGCCGCCTCGATGCTACTAAGTTAGCGATAGCTCGGCAACAGTTTTCTAACATGGAGCGTCTGGGCATCGTGCAGCGTTCTAACAATCCGTGGGCCTCCCCCTTGCACATGGTGCCCAAGGCAGACGGCAAATGGCGACCATGTGGGGATTTCCACCGCCTTAATATCATCACAGAGAACGATCGTTATCCCATCCCCCACATCCAGGATTTTTCAGTGCACCTGGCTGGGACCTCCATTTTTTCTAAAGTAGATTTAGGGCCTGTTTACACGGACACTGTGTGGGGGAAACGGATGTTTTGGGTATGTTAATTAGGTGAAAAGTTTTGCGTTGACACTGTCGAATTCTGTGGATACGACTCTCTCCCCCTCCACCCCCCGTCCTCATGATTTCACTGTAGTTACCATGCTGGGCCTTTAGATGGCGCTGTGATTTTTGGAACCTTCACTACTGCGCATGCGCTGCCTGAGGTAAACAGAGCAGCTGCCTCGTCTGTTTTCCTCTCTGGCTAAAATCAGCTAACTACAAGTTGTTGTCAACAAGTTAACAACAAGTTAAAGCTGGAATTTGGATAAGAGTCAACAGATTTGAGTCAGTGGGACCCGCTTCATCTAACAAGCTGCACACCAGACGCTGAGCCTGTGGACCAGAACCGCTGAGTGGACTGTGGACCAGAACCGGACTTTACTCCGTGATAAACAGCTGACTTACAGCAGGTAAATCAACGTTCTTAATATAATGTTTGCTTGTGTTTACTTTGATCACACAACAACTGAGTTTTTATTTATTTATTTATTTATTTCTGCCAGGTGGAGAAGCTGTCGTTGACAGGCAGACGGTTCGGCGGTTCTGATGGGTCCAGATGAACACACAGCAAGAGTCCAGTTCATTAACGTAGTTACAGTTCGGTTCACGTGTTTTAATAGTGTGTTCAGTTTAATTCTCAGTGTTTGTGTTTAAACTTTGGTGCTGAATAAATAAATAAATAAAAAATAAACCTGGTGTCTTCATTTTCACAGCACGTTACGCACTGTTTAAAAAATGTAACGAGTCCAGATAGATACTGTAGTTCAGATAAATTTACATCTCCCACGCCAACATAAATACTGTTTATTATTGTTAAACTGTTATATTTTGCAACGTGACACGTGAAATGTCAGACTGTCCACGCGCATGCGGGCTGCGCGCATGTGGTTGACACAAAAGCTCCACGGGAGATGTTTACATTATCAGCGGGGGGTCTGCGAAAAACTTCCACCTTGAGAGCAGGGTCAGAAAAGTATCGGTGTCATCGAGGGGGGCCAGCAGCGTCGTGTAGGCGATAAGCAAAGTCGCAAAGAGAAAGTAGCGGTTACACTCAAAATACGCGCAGTGTAAACTGGCCCTTAGTGCGAGGATACCACCAGGTCCCGGTGCATGTGGAGGATGTTCCTAAGACCGCTGTGATCACGCCGTTCTGCCTTTTCGAGTTTTTGCGCATGCCTTTTGGTCTTAAAGGCGCCACCCAGACGTTCCAGCAGTTGATGGATTCAGTCCTAAAGGGTTTGTCCTTCGTGTTTGTGTACTTGGACGACATCCTTGTAGCTAGCAGCTCGGCTGAACAGCACATATCCCACCTCCGTGAGGTTTTTCAGCGCCTAGCAGCACATGGCCTGATTGTAAACACAGCGAAATGTCAGTTTGGGTTGCCAGTTATTGATTTTTTGGGCTACCGCATTTCTGCCAGTGGTGCTGTCCCGTTACCAAACAAAGTGCAGGCGGCGTCCAATTTTCCACAACCCCAGTCTATTAAAGCACTGCAGGAATTTTTGGGGATGGTTAATTTCTACAACCCTTTCCTCCCCAGGGCAGCACAACTGCTGTGACCGCTCTATGGAGCGCTAAAAAAAGAAAAAGCCCAACGACAGTGTTGACTGGACACCAGAACGCCTCCAGGCATTTGGTGATGCTAAAACTGCATTGGCCACTGCTGCCCTTTTGGCCCATCCATCCCCAGCGGCACAAATAGCTTTGACAACAGACGCATCTGATGTTGCGGTGGGGGCTGTGTTAGAACAGCAGGTTTCCGGGGTTTGGCAACCGCTTGCATTTTTCAGCCGTACGCTGCGGGACAATGAGCTTAAATACAGCGTTTTTGACAGGGAGTTGCTGGCACTTTACCTGGCTACACGCCATTTCAGGTTTTTCCTGGAGGGCCGCCAGTTCACTGCATACGTTGACCACAAACCCTTGGTGTTTGCTATGTCAAAAATTTCTGACCCCTGGTCTGCACGCCAGCAACGCCACCTCGCAGCGGTGTCTGAATTTACAACAGACATTCAGCACGTGGCTGGCAAATCCAATGTGGTAGCCGACTGTCTCTCCCGTGTGCTGATCTCTCCCGTGTACATTGGCATAGATTTTTCTGCTATGGCTGCGGACCAACGTACCAATGCAGAAACACTCGAGCTCCAGTCTGGGCCCACAGGCCTCGAGTTGGAGGAACGGTAGGTGAACGACGGAGGTCCTCTCCTGCTCTGTGACATTTCTACGGGCAGGCCCCGCCCTCTGGTTCCAGTTTCATGGCGACGCCACGTTTTTGACTCTTTACATTCCCTTTCTCATCCAGGTGTTAGAGCCTCTGTGAAACTGGTCGGTTCGAAGTTTGTTTGGCCCGGTCTGCGTAAAGCAGTTAAGGAGTGGGCAGCAGCGTGTGTCCCATGCCAGCGTGCTAAGGTTAACAGGCACACCAAAGCACCTTTGGAACCTTTCTCCATTCCTGGTCGGCGGTTTGACCATGTGCACGTAGACCTGGTGGGCCCTCTGCCTCCATCACAGGGTTTTACTCATCTGCTGACTATGATAGACCGGACCACCAGGTGGCCTGAGGTGGTTCCTCTGGCATCCACAACGTCTGCAGTGGTGGCCCGGGCATTTTTGTCTACCTGGGTTGCGCGTTTTGGCCCCCCTTCAGACATTACATCGGACAGGGGCCCTCAGTTTGTTTCTGAGCTTTGGTCTACCATGGCCAAGGGTCTGGGGACTAACGTCCACAGAACCACCGCTTACAACCCCCAAGCTAATGGTTTGTGTGAACGGTTTCACAGGTCATTGAAAGCTGCACTTCGTGCTGCATTGACCGGTGACAACTGGATTGACCGTCTTCCCTGGGTTTTGTTAGGTTTACGTACCGCAGCCAAAGAGGACCTGAGCTCTTCCCCAGCTGAACTGGTTTTCGGTCAGCCTGTGCGCGTCCCAGGCGAGTTTTTACCTGAGGTTCCCTCACCACAGTTTGCTCCGCCGTCGCACCATTTTTCATCTTAGGGCTCTTTTCGTGTCCCTGGCCCGGTACACCATTGTTTGCCGCAGTCGTTTGTCCCTAAGAGCCTAGAGTCCTCTAAATTTGTTTTTGTCAGACACAATGCACACAGGACACCACTACAGCCTTTGTATGATGGCCCATTTCGGGTTCTCCAACCAGGTCCAAAGCACTTCCTTTTGGATTTAGGGGGTCGTACTGAGACTGTCTGTATCGATAGGCTTAAACCAGCTCATGTTATGTCAGATGATCAGGTTGTTACGGCCCAGGCTCCTCGCAGGGGCAGACCTCCATCCACGTCGCTAACGGACTGCTGTCCTCCTTCCAGAGACTCTCAACGGCCAACGGAGCTCGACTCTTCTGCAGGCCCTCCTCGTCGCCCTCCGCTTCATCAGACTGGTTACGCAGGGCCCAGGTTCAGCCGTTCTGGTCGTTTGATCAAACCTAAAATTCTGGACTAGTAATGGACCTTACTGGGTGTTCTGGGGGGGCGTGTGTGGTGGACCACTAGGGGACTCTACTCACACCCAGTGGACCGGATGTTTTATTGTGAAAGGGTTCATGAAAAAGGTGTGTTTTTGGTGCTTACCGCCAGAATTGTTGGAGTTGAGTAAAAGAGAGTTTCTGTATCCCGTCTTCTGTGTCGTCTTTTCATCTCCTCCACAATATAACAGTCACAGAGCTTTATATTCAACAAATCCTTCACTTTGTACAGCACTGCAGTAGATCTAGATAACTTAAGTTTAACTGAATTTATATGCTGTTTCCACGACAGTTTGTCATCAATAACCACACCCAAAAACTTCACCTCGTTCACCACTGACACGCACCAACAAATGTAAATTGGAAGCTAATACACACACATACTTGGGATAACACGTGCCTGTGACCCATTCAAAGTTCAGTGTGTGAAAGCAGACCTTACAGGAAACACACACACACACACATCCTACTGTATGTAAATTGACAAATTACACCTCACACATTGATAGCAGGGACCTGTCAAAGTTTTGTTAGTCTAAACGGTAGTTTCATGGATAATTTCATTGTCAGTATTAACTTTGTTAACTTGTGCATAATAAATAAATCAAAAATCTATCTTATTTACTAATAATTTAATAAAACAATATACTAGAATAATATTTATAACTTATTTAAAATTTTAAATAACTTATTTGAAATTTAGAATACAGCATAACATTTTCCAATATTTTATTGTATAAAATCCATTAGTACATAAAGGGGTTGTAAAAAAAAAACAGGGTCTTTCATCTATTTTATTAATAAAATAGCACTCAAGTGTTTTCATTGAGCATCAGTAGAGTAAGCCTCATTATTATGATAATACTTTAATATCTTATAAAAAATTAAATCTTAAACTAAATGTTTTGTTGTTCTCTACATGTCCTGAACCAGACCAGACACTTGTACTGGAGGATTAATCTGAATATCCCAGTCCTGGACCGTTACTTTAACCAAGAAGATCCTAGACTGGATTTGTGATGATGCAGGGAGTCTCTGGAGGTGTTGCTTCATCTCCTGGACCTGGATTCATGACATGGTTGGGGGCGACAACTGTTTTCTGGCTGGCAGGTGGAGCATCTTGCAGGTGGTCTCAGTCAGGAGTGTTTGGGACGCCTCGTTCTGCTGTCCATCATGGTGTCATCCACCTGCCTAAAAACCCAGAGGACCTGCAGGTGGTGTCCTGTGGGTTTGCAGAGCTGGCAGCCACAGAACCTTTTGTTGTTTTTTAATTAACTTACTGTTAATAAAATGAATTATAGACAACTAGTTTTTGTAATCAATTTATTTTTTCAAAATTAGAACAAAACAAAGACCAACACATTTTTCAAACTCATAAATATACCGGTAATTTATTTACCGGTATTTGCATTTTTTTCTAGAATACTAAATAATCTTTCCATCATCTCCCTACTTTCATTCAACCTTCTCTCTTCTGCCTCCCTCTGCAGCTTCATATCTTCTCTGATTAAGTCCATTAACTCATCCTCTCTGTTCTTCTTCCTCTTTCTTCCTCGTCTCTGTTCCATTCTTTCCTCCTCCTCAGCCCTGTCGTCCTGGTCACCCACTGCTGTGCTTGGACCTGGATTGTCCTCACGGATGGAGGAAATTAGGACAGGAGGTGCAATGCAAGGTCTCTGTCCTAACGCCTCATCCATGAGGACAAACCAGGGCCACGTCGCAGCAGTGGGCTTCCCACTCACTCCTTCCCCTGACCCTGGATATTTGCAGTCCTGAACAGAGGAAATAAGATATCACAGTTGGCAAAAAGAGCAACAAACTTTTTTTTTTTTTAAAGTTTACAAGTACATACCGGATTCCAAAAAAGTTGGGACACTAAACAAATTGTGAATAAAAACTGAATGATGTGGGGATGGCAAATGTCAATATTTTATGCATAACATAACATAGATGACAGATCAAAAGTTTAATCTAAGTAAATGTAACATTTTAAAGGAAAAATATGTTGATTCAAAATTTCACAGTGTCAACAAACCCCCAAAAAGTTGGGACAAGTAGCAATAAGTGGCTGGAACGCCAATCAATGCTCCGTTCAGAAGCCTGCCTCACTGATGGTATGGGGTTGCATGAGCGCTTGTGGCATGGGCAGCTTGCATGTCTGGAAAGGCACCATTAATGCAGAGAACTATGTTCAGGACTTGTCGCAACTTTTTTTGGGATTTGTTGACGCCATGACATTTTGAAACAACATATTTTTCATTTAAAATGATACATTCTCTCAGTTTAAACTTTAGATCTGTGATTTGTGTTCTATTCTGAATAAAATATTAGATGTTGGCACCTCCACATCATTGCATTCAGTTTTTATTCACAATTTGTTTAGTGTCCCAACTTTTTTAGAATCTGGTTTGTATCAACAGAGCACGTACAAATTATATAATTCATTACACATGTACATACTTTGTATTTCTTCTTTAAATTGTCCCATTTCTTTTTAGCCTGCAGAGGATTTACTTTATCCTGCAGGCCCATCTTCTCCAAAATTACCCTAATAACATCAACATAAAATGAATGAAGAGGGGAAACATGGAAAATAATGTCTTAAACCCACACTGAAAAACAGTTTTCACAACACAAGAGATCGCAGGTTATGTACAGTATGATGGTTAATGAAACTGTACTCAGAAGCATAAGATGAATCTTGTACCTCCACGCCACAGCTGCAGAATGTTTAGCCCCCGTAAAAAGGTGGCTGTTATTATTCCGAAGCTTAATAAAAGCCTCGGTCTGCTCCTTGCTCCCTAAAAAACAGAAGAATAAAATTAGCTTAGCGGCGATAATACGACGGGACCCGCTGTACGAGCTGACAAAAGATACAAAAAATATCTACGCAAATGACAAAAGACTAACATCCGCTTTAATCATTTATGTCATAAATCATAACCGCTTTAGGCTTTTAATTTTTTAATCCCACATTTTAACATAACTTACATTTAAAAGTGTATTCAGTCGCTTCGTCCGCCATTACGTTCATCCAAAATGTTCCTCAATGCGCACGCGCAGCGTAAACGCAATGCATTTTGGGATAGCCTCCGTCTTGAAGGATCCACCGGACCTGTCCTTCAAATTCGGGGAAAAGAAGGCCGCATTCGTCGGCCGCATCGAAGCAGTCTTCGAATTGGGACAGGCCTTGGCGCATCGCTGTGACGTCAGCGGCCTTCAAATGCGGCTTTAGACCCATGCAGCCGTCGGATTGGGACACACCTTATGACTGACTGACTCTGACTTTAAAGCTAGGAATAAAAACAGGTTTTGTGTTAGCAGGATTTAATTCTAACTTTGAAACTTATCCAACATTAAAACTTACCTCAAGTTGCGTTTTTGGACATGCATGCTTATGTTTGTACAAATTGTACTTGCCTGTAAAGAGATTATTATTACAGCATCATATAAAATCAATAAGGATGATTTTATTATAATAGTATCGGTATCGGTCGACATCCAGATTTAGGTATCGTGATCGGATCAAAAGTTTTTTTTTTTTAAAGTGGATCAGTGCATCCCTAGTTTTAACTAACCTTATAGTTTTTTTTATATAAATTATGTAGCGTCCATCCAACCAAGGCCTTATCAGAGACAAAAGTGTCCCTCAAAGACACAGAACGTCCTCAGAGACACTGTGTCTCCTACCCACTTCTTTTGTGTGTGTTAATCTCCCAAGTCAGGATGAGTCTACATCCTGACCCCCCCTGGTTCCATTCTGACTATGATAATTAAATCTCTCTGCTAAGCAACTCTCTTTTCTGAAAGAGACCTATACCCCTTTTCCACTGTTACGGTGCGGTTCAGTTCAGCTCGGGTCAGCTCGTGTGTGGTTGTGTTTCCATTTACACTTCTGTACCCATTCTGTAGGCGGGGTCCAGAATCCAACTATTCTTACCATCTGGTGGCGGTAGTGCTCCCTTAAGCTATTTACTAACCACCACTAGAAGAAGAACACTAAAGGCTTTTCCACAGGATGTTGTGGAAGAGATGTCATGCTCTAATGGAGTACCTCATGAGCTGTAACTTTTAAACCTGATTAATAATCCTACCTTATTGCCTTCCCTGCCTGCTTTAAACCCATGTATTTTCCATTTTAGTATAGATTTTTACAATAAAGATGTATTAAAAAATCTTCACTTTTATTATTTAGATATGCACAAGGTTCATGTTAAAATTGCAAAATGTCACACTGTGATCTTTGAAACTGCTTTTACAATAAGCTACAGACTTGAAAACAATTTGGTTAAATTTTGTCCTTAAATGTTAAAGGTTTGTCTTTCATTAAATGTAAAAACATTAAAGTATTACTTATTAATTAGTCAGTTGATGTGTGAATGCCGTGTGGTCCTCCTAGAAGAGCTGAAGAGGTGGCTGTTGATGTCTGTGTCTCCTGGTAAAGCTGCTGCCCCCACGACCCGGGAGTAGAAGATAATGGATGGATGATGGAGGAGACCATCAAACAGCATGAGTGGTCAGTTCAGTTGAACACCTGCCTGTTTGCTTCAGATCAGCTGTTAAAATCTCTGCAGGTTCAAATAAAAGGTGCACCAGGTCTTTCAGCTGAATCTCTCAGGGGTCACAGTTGAAAGGTCGATAACTGATAACTGTCCTTTCTGAAATTTTGACTGTTTTTATCTGACTTCATCCTAGAATCAAAAAATTTGTAACGTAATAACAGCTGAGCAGATTCTTGTCATCTTTTCTTAGGATTCATTAAAGGTCAAATTCAAATGGAAATGTTTCTTAACTTCCAGTATGGATTTAAACAAACATACACACCTAACATTGTAAAATATGTTTAGGAAATTTAATGTTCAAGGACACCAGTTTAATTGGAAAGTAACAAATGAAAAATGTAAAAAAAATAAAAAATACTGCATCCAACTAATGATCAGTGTTGCAGGTGAGAAATGTAGGTTTATTGTACTAGAGACAAAATTATGATATTTTGAGGGAAATTATCGTACACTCAACCAAAATAACAAGTCTATTAATGCGCTATAGTCATTCTAGTGTTGAATATTGTCTAACAAGCACTCACAGCTTTGTGGCATCAGTACGGATGGGAACTAATGAGCCATAGATCACTTCTTGGTCTACTGCCTTCATACATCTCCTCCTACATGTCTCTGTGTGAGTGCAGCTACAGTGTGCGCTCTCAGGACATGATTACCTGCAGTGTTCCCTCAGTGAGGACTGAACTTGGAAAAGGGGCCTTCTCCTACTCTGCTCCTGCTTCCTGGAATATCTTACAAAAAGATCTGAAGCTCTTGACCTTGACCTCTCTAAATAGCTTTACGAATCTGTTGGACTCCTGGCTAGAACTGTGATGAGTCCACTGCCTGCAGCACTACCTCCTGATTGGCCGCTGATTTCCACCAGCTGGCGGCCATCCTTCTGATGAGGACCTTCCACTATTTAAGGCTGCAGTCTAGTGTGACTCATCGCTGGAGCATTGATTCCTGTTTATGTCATCCTGTCTCCTCGACTCCTGTTTGGTTCTGAATCCCCGTGGTCCAGGTTCCAGTCCTCCGTGCCTTGCCTTCCAGCCACACGCCCATCAAACCTGTACCGACTATTCCCCTGGATTCTGTCTCTGGTGATCTCTGGTGGATCTCACCCACACTCAGCACCTCATCTGTAAGGAAACACAAAACAATCACAATACGAACGCTGCAAGTGGACTCCACTGATCCAACTCTCTTTCCCCCAGGATCTCCAAGAGATGAACCACTGTAAATAATTGCACTGTAAATAATAAAACATCACTATTCCTGCTAACTGTATCTTGTCCTTTCTGGTCTCGTACAACTCTGGGTTCCCCGAGTCGTGACAAGAACCAATACAGACATGTTCCTACATTTGCCTTATAACCTAGCGGTTTTGCTACTGACTTTTTTTTTTTGTTAATTTTTTTTTTTTTAATATGTAGGCCTCTCTTATGATTGCCTATTGTTGTCGCTGTTGTCATTCTTTGTTGAAAACAGGTCTCTCTTGTAAATGAGTCCTCGGGGCTCAATGGGATTAACCTGTCTAAATAAAGGTTGAATGAATTGCGAGTAATTAGAATTAGAAGTTCTACTGTTCAAAATATTTCTGTGATAATTCAATCTTGTTTCCAATCATTTTACAACAAGCTGTTTGGTTTAATACCACTGTAAATGAATGTTGAAAGTTTATTATCAAATTTCATACTTTATTATGTAAAAGTTTTTGTTTCATTTTGCTGTATTTCTTTATTTTATTTTACTTTTGATTGCAATAAAGCTTATGATTGTGGAATAGTTTGTATCCTGGTAATAATTTGAGTGAAATGCACTGATTTATTTTCAATAGAACAAAACATCTTCATTTTAATTTGAAACCTAATTTTGCGAATCTTGCATCAATTTACATCGAATTGAGGTTGCCCTGCTACAAGTCCAAATTCTTAGTTTACCGGTACATGTGTTCAAATGTTCCATAAATCAACCAGAAATGAACATTTAGATGACAGTTGAACAAACATTTAGTGACCACCATCATTATTAGTGTTTTTACATCAAGAATCAATTTAGATTCAATTCTGTAAGACCAATGACATTTCATTGTTTCACTTCAATTAGTTTTTGCTGTCTAGATAAAGAACCATTAAGAGGGAGGAGTGGGATCTCTCCAAAACTTTTGAACTTCCATGTTTCCCTGAAAACGGTCCTCAGAGGGATGGTGAAACCCTGACGACTCTCAGGTTCCAGCAGATGCTTCTTCCATTGTTAGGCAGGATTCACAGGTTTCAGGTTTTCCAGCTCACACTTTTTATTCTTTGTATGTACATCTACAAATGATCAAGTTTCTGAGTCAACCCAGTTCAAGATGGCCGCCACAGCCACCTGACCTTAGAAACAAAAAGTTGTCTATAATTCATGAAAAAAGGCCTCATCAACAGCCCTATTCTTTTCCTCCATAAAATAAGTTGTATTCTGACGTGTTTTTGTGTTTTAAAAACTGTTTCTCTATGATCTGCTGTCTTTGCATGAATTCTGAAAATGTACTTTAGAAGTTTTAGTATAGATTAGACACTGATCACTGCAATCAGCTGCAGCTAGTAGAGTTCAAATGTTCAAAAGTTAGTTTCTAATTCATCAACTAGTTGAAGTCATAATTATTCAAGCAGCTAAAAAGTCTTGAAATCATTGGAAGTCATTAATTATTGACTGACTTCAGGTTAGTTTAGATCATTAGTTAGACCCAATATATTTTCATAATAATAATAATAATATCCTATATATTTTTTATGAAGATCAAATGGATCAAAGTGATAAAAGGAGTGAAATCCATCCAGATCCAGTGAAAATCCATTAAAAGAAGAGATCAGACACAGCAGCAGGAAGGAAGGAAGGGTTCTGATAGAAAACAGCTGAGTTGGTCCAAAAGCTGCTGGACTTCAGCACCAACTCTTGTTCCACTTGAACTGCTCACAGTCCCAACTTCTCCCAGACGTCTGCTGGAACCATGTGGGCTTCTTGTGAGCCAGATGTTGAGGAGTTCAAAGGAACATCTTCCTTGACCTCTTCTTCGTGTTGTGAGGGGTGTTAGTGAAATGTTTAGTTTCTTATTGACACATGTTCTTTACTACAACAGGCAGATCCAGAACTGGTTCCTGTTACCTCACCTTTGACTTTTATTTCCAGTCCAACCATTAGAGTCTTATAAACTGGTTGAACGAACAGTCATTGATCAGATATTTGTTGCTGTGAAAATAAATCAAGTGTATTTTGACTGAAGACAACAAAGTTCACCATGAAGATTGTGTGTGTGTGTGTGTCAGCATAATATTGTCGTGTGTGTAGGTTAGTGTGAATACGTGAGAAGCTCAGCACAAACTAAAACAACTTCACAGTCTTCTGTCTATAGAGTGGAGTTTGTAGAAAACCAGGGAGCTCCTTCACTCCAGAGCCAGACGGTTCTGAGTCCGATCCAGATGTGTCAGATGGGAGTGTGAGAAAATAAATCATCAAGTTATAAAGTTTTATTTTCTTATTTACTTCTTAAATGCTGACATAAGTGGAGCTCGGGAACTGTTTGGTTCCTCCTCATGCATGTCATGTTGTGGTATGATGAGAGAACCTTTAGTTTCTGTTCTACATGCATCACTTTGATGCTTCCATCAACTTAGAGACAAATAAAGAGGATTCAAACCTAAAGATTCACATCAACAAGGGACAAACACCTCTGCTGTGTTACTATGAACTGTTTAGCACCACCACCAAAGTCTGGCACTCATATTAGCCTGCCTGTGTCTGTTAGTAAAATACCTCATGTAACAGTAAATCTATTGTAATGAAACTCTCAGAAAGTAATTGAATGTACATGTATAATGGATTAACTGTAGGAGTTAACCTGATAATTGAGCTTAGAAAACACAAACATGGCTACAACTGAGTCAGTTTTACAGATGTTGAGCAAAAACCTGATGTTGTATCTGACAGTCATCCCTGACACACACTCTGAGAGCTAGCAGCTCACAGAAAGTCTTTATTTAAAAAGACTGGCATTAAACAGATGATGTGTCTTTAATATGAAGAAAAGTATTTGTAGATATAAAACTAGTGGTGGTTGTTTGATCAGAAAGGCTGCAGAGCTCTGAGCTGCTGAATCAGCAGAAATGACTTCAAAGTTTAGACGTTACAAACATGAACAAGTTATTCTGGTGTTTGTTGAACACATTTGATTGTACAGAATAAATGTGAGACGACAGAGAAAAGTCCCAGTTGATCAAAGAACAGTGTGAAAGTGTCAAAGCAGTTTTTCTGGGACTGCAGCCTGACCTTTGACCTGAACTGTGCAACACTTTGCTTCTAACCAGCAGCACATGACAACATCATGAAAACAAGCTGTGGTCCTCACAAGTCTTTCCCTGACACATGAGCACAAACAGCACAGAGGTGGACTGAGGAACAAAACATCTGGAACTCTGACATGCTGCTTATTGACATCTGGACTGGAACTGAGGGTCTTGAAGCTTCACTTAGAGAACAGCTGCATGGCTGTAGTTGGTCCAAAATAAAAACAACAAAGTTGTTTGTGTTTGACACATCTGGAAAAATCAAAGTTTACTGATTCACATCTGTAACCACAGGGAAGTTCAGTTCTTTCATTTAGAGCCAAATCACAACAAAAGTCATCTCAGAACAGTCTGAATCAATCCAACTACAATTCAATCCATGCAATGGGATTATAATCTGATTCATGTTGCCAGATTGAGTGAAAAGCAGTTATAAAATACCAGTTAGCAACAAACTGGTCAAATGGTTTCTTTCAGGTCTTTACTTTGAGCCAGTATCCATCCTGAGCAGCACAAAGGCCACAGTGGGAAGAAACAACCCCCTTTTAACAGGAAGAAACCTCCAGCAGAGGCTGACACCTGAAAGCTCCGCCTCCCATTCTACCTTTAGAAACTCTAGGAACCACAAGTAAACCTGCAGTCTGACAGCAAAGTGCTCTGTTAGCAAAATATGGAACAATAAGATATTTCATATTAGAGCAAGTCCATCGTTCTACAGAGAAAAAGATTATTCACAAGTGGAAATAATTTAAGGTGGTTGACAATCTTCCTAGGAATAAACACCCCAAGAAATTCACCCTGAAGGTCAGACTGTGCAATGCTCAGAGAAATGGTCACAAAGGAAACTCAAAGGTCATGACAGGACAGAGTTTTCTCTCTAAAAACAACATGGCAGCACAACAGATTAGGAAAGTTTCATGTGAAGGAACAGGTACAGTTCACCGACCCGCTGTCATCAAGTTGTTTGGAACATGTTGCCAGTGATCCCAGCAGCCACTTCTGATAGTCTCATTTGAGGCGTCATATTTTTGGTCCTGTAGACGCATTTGACTGGATTCAGCTCATTGATACGATCACTGCTAACACTTGAGCTGACATGACAGCAGAGCTGCAGTGAAACCTGCCGAGTCCAGCTGTGCAGATGTTTGTGGGGGAGCTGCAGGATCACTTAGCCCAGGGGCCTACCAGCTGGTTAAGGAAGCACTAAAGCAGGAGTTCCCAACCACCGGGCAGGTCACCAGTTCTGGGCCTTGGATCATTTGATACCTTGCCACCTAAAAAGTATATAAAGTTTTATTTTGATTTATTTTTCTAGTTCTTAGTCTGCATGGTATTTTATTTTGAAAATCAATCACGTTCATCTGTCCAGTTTTCACGGTTTGTCTCAGTCGCTGTTATTTACTTGCAGTGTTAAGCTGTCTACATAACTTTATCAAAAATGAGTAAAAAAAAAATGTTGCTGAAGAACTTGAAATAAGGGAAAAGGCCTAAAGATGAGAGAGCAGAAATTAGTGTTTAATTGTTTCTTGTTTTATGTAAATAATATTATACACAATATTCTAAGCAGCAGTCAGTATGGGTTTAGATCAAAAAACTCTACATCAATGGCTCTCATGGAATTAATGGAACAAATAACTACTGCTGTCGATCAAAAACAACACTGTATCAGTATCTTTGTTGATTTAAAAAAAGCATTCGATACTATTGATCACACAATTCTCCTTGAAAAACTGAACAAATATGGTATTAGAGGACCAGCATTACAGTGGGTATCTAGCTACTTAAAAAATAGGAAACAATTTGTACAAATAAATGATGTAAGATCTGACCTCTGTAATATCACATGTGGAGTTCCCCAAGGCTCTGTACTTGGACCAAAGCTTTTTATTTTATATGTGAATGACTTGGTAAATGTGTCAGGACTCCTTAAATGTGTACTTTTCGCAGATGATACCACTTTTTTCTGTTCAGGTGAAGATATAGAACAAATGTTAGAATTGATAAAGACAGAATTTGTAAAGATACAAACTTGGTTTAAAATAAATAAATTATCATTAAATCTAGAGAAAACTAATTACATGATATTCGGTAATAGAAAGAAAACTGTTGATGTTCCACTCAAAATTGAGGATGTTGAGATTTGTAGAGTGAATGAGGTGAAGTTTTTGGGTGTTATCATTGATGACAAACTGACATGGAAACAACACATAAATTCTGTAAGAATAAAAATAGCTAAATCGATAGCAGTACTGTACAAAGTCAGAGACCTATTGAATGATAAAGCTCTGTATTTGTTGTATAACACAATCATTGTTCCACACTTAATCTATTGTATTGATGTTTGGGGGAAAGCGTGTAAAACAATCACAAAGCCTATTTTTGTATTACAGAAAAGAGCTGTAAGAATTATCACTAGAAAGCATTACCGTCATCCATCAAGTACATTATTTTATCAACTAAAATTACTGAAGTTCCATGATTTGGTAGACTATAATATTTTATCAGTTATGTATAGAGCTCAAAATAATGCATTACCTTTAAATATCCAAATGCACTTTGTTAAAAGACAAAGTTGTTATAATCTTAAGGGAACAGAGTTGTTTGTAAAACCACAATTCAGAACCAGTTTGAAGGGACGTTCTACCTCAATCCAGGGAATTAGATTATGGAATGGCTTGGAGAATGTAGTTAAAAATGCCAAGTCAATGTTTACATTTAAAAAAATGATCAAAACAAATATGTTAAAAAAATATATGTGAAATAACGTAATGTGTATTGCATTAGTTAGAAAATTAGAAAGTGTTAGTCATTTTGTACTGTATTAGTATTAGTTAGAAAACTAGAAAGAGTTAGTCATTTTGTACTGTTGGTTGAAGAATATTATTGTTTAACCTGATTGTTGGAAAAAGTTGGTTGAAGATTATTATTGTTTACATGGTTTGACTACTGTTGTTTAATCTGATTGTTGGAGATAAGGGGCAGATATAATAAGATTTATTCTTCTTTCTGCCACCTTTCATTTTTTTACATTTTGTACACTATCATTATGAGATTGCCTTGTATTGTTTCTTTTGTAAAAAAATGAACAAATTTAATAAACATAAACATAAACATAAATCCTCTGCTGCTCAACAATCCAGCAGCTTGACCTGCAGGAAGACCGGCCTCAGCAGCAACACGTCAGACACGTTGCAGTTTCTGCCCACTCAGCAATCAGGACCTGCAGGAACTTGATGTCACAGTAAACCCACTTGAAACTGACGGCAACAAGAGAGAAACTGCATGAAAGAACAGGAATTAGTGTTTGATCAAACTGCAAACAGTGAAGTGTCAAAACGTCACATTAAAACTTCAGCATGTTTAGCAAACAGTTTCCAAAGTGCACATATTTAGACAGTGACAGCAAACATCTGTCCAGCAGTTTGATCAACTGTTTGACACAAGACAAATGTTCATTGTTGGAATTCATTCATTTGGGAACTCTGGTGAAAAGTAGTAAAAAAAAAAGGTCCCCAACCCTGGAAATTTGTTGATGTGACCTGCAGCTCCCGACAACAAGAGAAGCAGCTTGTGGATCTGCTGCAGGTCTGTCCTGCAAGACAGACGTCCCCAACCCTGGTCCTCATGGTCCACTGTCCTGCAGGTTTTAGCTGATTTCCTGCTTCAACACACCTGATTCAAATCATTGAATTACCCACTCAGAATGTCATCAAGTTCAGCAGAAGCCTGTAAACGACTCGATCATGTCAGTCAGATGTGTTGAAGCAGGGAAACATCTAAAACATGTGGGACAGTGGACCATGAGGACCAGGGATGGAGACCTCTGCTGTAGGACATTACTGCTCTGTCCTGTAGGACATTACTGCTCTGTCCTGTAGGACATTACTGCTCTGTCCTGTAGGACATTACTGCTCTGTCCTGTAGGACATTACTGCTCTGTCCTGTAGGACATTACTGCTCTGTCCTGTAGGACATTACTGCTCTGTCCTGTAGGACATTACTGCTCTGTCCTGTAGGACATTACTGCTCTGTCCTGTAGGACATTACTGCTCTGTCCTGTAGGACATTACTGCTCTGTCCTGTAGGACATTACTGCTCTGTCCTGTAGGACATTACTGCTCTGTCCTGTAGGACATTACTGCTCTGTCCTGTAGGACATTACTGCTCTGTCCTGTAGGACATTACTGCTCTGTCCTGTAGGACATTACTGCTCTGTCCTGTAGGACATTACTGCTCTGTCCTGTAGGACATTACTGCTCTGTCCTGTAGGACATTACTGCTCTGTCCTGTAGGACATTACTGCTCTGTCCTGTAGGACATTACTGCTCTGTCCTGTAGGACATTACTGCTCTGTCCTGTAGGACATTACTGCTCTGTCCTGTAGGACATTACTGCTCTGTCCTGTAGGACATTACTGCTCTGTCCTGTAGGACATTACTGCTCTGTCCTGTAGGACATTACTGCTCTGTCCTGTAGGACATTACTGCTCTGTCCTGTAGGACATTACTGCTCTGTCCTGTAGGACATTACTGCTCTGTCCTGTAGGACATTACTGCTCTGTCCTGTAGGACATTACTGCTCTGTCCTGTAGGACATTACTGCTCTGTCCTGTAGGACATTACTGCTCTGTCCTGTAGGACATTACTGCTCTGTCCTGTAGGACATTACTGCTCTGTCCTGTAGGACATTACTGCTCTGTCCTGTAGGACATTACTGCTCTGTCCTGTAGGACATTACTGCTCTGTCCTGTAGGACATTACTGCTCTGTCCTGTAGGACATTACTGCTCTGTCCTGTAGGACATTACTGCTCTGTCCTGTAGGACATTACTGCTCTGTCCTGTAGGACATTACTGCTCTGTCCTGTAGGACATTACTGCTCTGTCCTGTAGGACATTACTGCTCTGTCCTGTAGGACATTACTGCTCTGTCCTGTAGGACATTACTGCTCTGTCCTGTAGGACATTACTGCTCTGTCCTGTAGGACATTACTGCTCTGTCCTGTAGGACATTACTGCTCTGTCCTGTAGGACATTACTGCTCTGTCCTGTAGGACATTACTGCTCTGTCCTGTAGGACATTACTGCTCTGTCCTGTAGGACATTACTGCTCTGTCCTGTAGGACATTACTGCTCTGTCCTGTAGGACATTACTGCTCTGTCCTGTAGGACATTACTGCTCTGTCCTGTAGGACATTACTGCTCTGTCCTGTAGGACATTACTGCTCTGTCCTGTAGGACATTACTGCTCTGTCCTGTAGGACATTACTGCTCTGTCCTGTAGGACATTACTGCTCTGTCCTGTAGGACATTACTGCTCTGTCCTGTAGGACATTACTGCTCTGTCCTGTAGGACATTACTGCTCTGTCCTGTAGGACATTACTGCTCTGTCCTGTAGGACATTACTGCTCTGTCCTGTAGGACATTACTGCTCTGTCCTGTAGGACATTACTGCTCTGTCCTGTAGGACATTACTGCTCTGTCCTGTAGGACATTACTGCTCTGTCCTGTAGGACATTACTGCTCTGTCCTGTAGGACATTACTGCTCTGTCCTGTAGGACATTACTGCTCTGTCCTGTAGGACATTACTGCTCTGTCCTGTAGGACATTACTGCTCTGTCCTGTAGGACATTACTGCTCTGTCCTGTAGGACATTACTGCTCTGTCCTGTAGGACATTACTGCTCTGTCCTGTAGGACATTACTGCTCTGTCCTGTAGGACATTACTGCTCTGTCCTGTAGGACATTACTGCTCTGTCCTGTAGGACATTACTGCTCTGTCCTGTAGGACATTACTGCTCTGTCCTGTAGGACATTACTGCTCTGTCCTGTAGGACATTACTGCTCTGTCCTGTAGGACATTACTGCTCTGTCCTGTAGGACATTACTGCTCTGTCCTGTAGGACATTACTGCTCTGTCCTGTAGGACATTACTGCTCTGTCCTGTAGGACATTACTGCTCTGTCCTGTAGGACATTACTGCTCTGTCCTGTAGGACATTACTGCTCTGTCCTGTAGGACATTACTGCTCTGTCCTGTAGGACATTACTGCTCTGTCCTGTAGGACATTACTGCTCTGTCCTGTAGGACATTACTGCTCTGTCCTGTAGGACATTACTGCTCTGTCCTGTAGGACATTACTGCTCTGTCCTGTAGGACATTACTGCTCTGTCCTGTAGGACATTACTGCTCTGTCCTGTAGGACATTACTGCTCTGTCCTGTAGGACATTACTGCTCTGTCCTGTAGGACATTACTGCTCTGTCCTGTAGGACATTACTGCTCTGTCCTGTAGGACATTACTGCTCTGTCCTGTAGGACATTACTGCTCTGTCCTGTAGGACATTACTGCTCTGTCCTGTAGGACATTACTGCTCTGTCCTGTAGGACATTACTGCTCTGTCCTGTAGGACATTACTGCTCTGTCCTGTAGGACATTACTGCTCTGTCCTGTAGGACATTACTGCTCTGTCCTGTAGGACATTACTGCTCTGTCCTGTAGGACATTACTGCTCTGTCCTGTAGGACATTACTGCTCTGTCCTGTAGGACATTACTGCTCTGTCCTGTAGGACATTACTGCTCTGTCCTGTAGGACATTACTGCTCTGTCCTGTAGGACATTACTGCTCTGTCCTGTAGGACATTACTGCTCTGTCCTGTAGGACATTACTGCTCTGTCCTGTAGGACATTACTGCTCTGTCCTGTAGGACATTACTGCTCTGTCCTGTAGGACATTACTGCTCTGTCCTGTAGGACATTACTGCTCTGTCCTGTAGGACATTACTGCTCTGTCCTGTAGGACATTACTGCTCTGTCCTGTAGGACATTACTGCTCTGTCCTGTAGGACATTACTGCTCTGTCCTGTAGGACATTACTGCTCTGTCCTGTAGGACATTACTGCTCTGTCCTGTAGGACATTACTGCTCTGTCCTGTAGGACATTACTGCTCTGTCCTGTAGGACATTACTGCTCTGTCCTGTAGGACATTACTGCTCTGTCCTGTAGGACATTACTGCTCTGTCCTGTAGGACATTACTGCTCTGTCCTGTAGGACATTACTGCTCTGTCCTGTAGGACATTACTGCTCTGTCCTGTAGGACATTACTGCTCTGTCCTGTAGGACATTACTGCTCTGTCCTGTAGGACATTACTGCTCTGTCCTGTAGGACATTAGTGGTGCTGCTGATGGATGCTTCTTGGTCTCCTCTTCATTACAGACAACTTTTAAACATCACCTGGTGCTTTTGTTGGTTTGGATTTATTTTTGTTAAATGTAACAATAAACCTCATTTACTCTCAAAAGAAACGCTCTGATTTGTCTGATTTAGATGATTTTTCAGTGGTTTATTAAACATTTCTTTTAGTCTCCTCCACAGGATTCTTTCTGTAGATCTGAACCAGGATCAGTTCTATGTGTGGAACTGATGTCAAGAAGAAGAACTGGCTGGTGTTGGTAGAGATGAATTTTGTCTTCATTAATGTTTAGGTTGTTGGATAGAAATCATCCAGATGTAAAGCAACGATATCTGGCCAGAGGCAGATAGGTCTATGAAATGTAGAAGAATTATTTTCACTCTCCGTGCTCATGAATCAGACTTCCATTTAAAGGATTCAACTCTGAAACCTTCTAATGTTCTTTAGTTCAGACGTCACCTGAAGGCAGCAAAGCTCTAAATTGATCATTTAGTTTACGGCCATGTTTCATTTGGTCAGGTTTGATCTGTCTTATTCACTACAGTCACACACCAATATTTACAATAGAATAGAAGAAACAATCTTTATTGTCCCACAGATGGGAAATTCAAGTGTAACAGCAGCAGCAGATAAAAAGGTTCACACAAAAAGTTCCTGAAATGGTAAAAACGAGATACAGTATAAAGAAACAAGATAAACAATATTAAATATGTATTAGAACAGTGAGAATGGCAGACTATTGACAGTATTACAGGCAGAGTGTGTGTTTTAGCAGAGGTCAGCATGTATTTAATACTTATAGAGTTTGTTGGGAGCAGTGATGGTTGTAGAGGCTAACAGCTGCTGGAGGAAAGAGCTGCAGTAACGCTCCTTTAGGATGCAGTCATCTGTCACTGAAGGAGCTCTGCAGTTCAGCAACAGCTTCATGCATGGGCTGGGACACGTTGTCCAGCAATGATGTTATTTTAGCTAGAGTCCTCCTGTCTCCCTGTATTTAGCTCTTTCAGAGATGATTTGGTTCTTAATATTTGACAAATCAGCTTTGTGTTTGAATATTTTTGTCTCTGAAGTCAGACCAGATTATTATATTCTGGAAGACGTGTTCATGTTCTACAAGGAAAAGTTAATAAATATATATTTTTAAAAATAGTTTTAAAATGTGTACTTTATACCTTTTTTCTAAACCATTTTGGCCTTGGTGTCCTCAGGCTGTTTCTGTGAGTAGCAAGTCTGACCTAAAACATTTGATTGTTTTGATGATTATTGTTATAATGATGATTGTTATAATGATGATTGTTATAATGATGATTGATTGTTTTGGACAGATGAGTCCTTTTGCTCGTGTTAAAAGTTTCTGAGATTCCAACAGGAGGTTGACTTGAAACACAGCAATGAAGCTACTCTGCCTTCACATCTGCCTTCACATCTGCTCTGGAGCTCATTTACAGCTCAGTGCTGCCACCTGCTGGATCCACTCACAAACCGCATGCAGGAACATCTGCAAACATCTGGCTTCAGCATCCAGCTCAGCTGATGTTCATCTGTGCACTCTGAGTTCACATTTCACTCTTTTGATCCATCAGCATCATTTTTAGGACTTCTTCTCATTTGCTCATGTTCCATCACATGACCTGTCTGAGGACTTTCCTTTCACTCACACATGGACAAAACATGATCACCCTTTCATTCATGTCCACTTACAGGACCTGCTGCTTCTTTGTTCAGTGTGAGGAGGAAGATCTGCAGCTGGATCTCAGCACGTTTGATCCACAGGAAGAACTCTTGTGGTTCTGAAAAGACCTCCAGCTTCAGAACACAACTTCTCTCACTTTGTGGCTGAACTCATCCAAAGCTAACCAGCATGCTAACGTTAGCCACAGCTGAACTTTAGCTGCTGAGTGTTTTCTTCAGCTGTTTTCTCTCCTTTCTGTTCACAGGTTCAGTGTGTTTGCTGTGAGACAGATTAAATGAGATTAGCAGTGAGATTATTTACCACAACCTCTGAAGCCCCGAGGGGTTTCCATGAAGTCCCTGCTGGAAAACAACGTGCACAAATAAGATGGAGTGTTTCTCAGCAACTACAAACTCTGCTTCAATGATCCTGGTGTGAACATGAAGAGAACATCTGGGAGAGTTCATCAGAAGTGTGAGCATCACAACAGCTGCTGATGTTTCACACAAAATGAGGATGAACAGAGAAAAAAAGAGTTTTTATTCCCTCGTCTGAAGTTGATTTTATTTACAGAGTAAATAACTCCTTTGAAAATATGATGAAGAAGGTTCAAACTCTTGGAAAGCACAAATCCACATGTGGACATTACCTGCTGCTGAAATCAACTAGAGCAACTTCCAGATGTTTTAGTAAAGAAAGAGCTCAGAGTTTTGCTGTTTGGCACAGGACGGCACAGTTCAGCACAGTTTGGAACATCTGTGGAAGTTGAGTCTTTTTATCTTTTAAAATTCATCAATGAATGAACTTCATTTAGCGCCTGGATCATGATCTGTGCACGTTTGAATCCAGGTGCAGACAGACACGAGGAACTCAGAGGTCAAAGAAGAAAATAGATTTGATGAAAACAAAAAGCTGACGTGGCAGCAGAACTTAGAAGAACAAGAAGAGCTCAGGAAGACACGGAGGGACAGAACATGAACGACTGCAGGAAGCACAATCCACGGATGAGGGACAAACAAAATGAGACATTATTTAAAGGGACACTAACACCTGGGGAGAGACGATGAGGAGCAGGTGAGAGTGGGAGGAGCTACATGAGGAGAAAACAGAGAAAGATGGAAAGAGAAGAAAAAGACTGAGAGAAAAGTAAAAAGTGTGAACTTGTGTGTCTTGTGTGTGTTTTGAAGCATCAGAGTGTTTCTACCAGATGTGTTTGTGGACGTGGACATTCATGTGAAGCTGCTGCTCTCTCAACCTTAAAGCAGACCAGTAGCTCAGGCCCACATCAGCTACTGGGAGTCTTCCAGACCAGCAGCTCCTCATGGAGCGTTTAGACAAGTCCCTCTTTCTTGTTGAGAGGAGGATGTGGTCATGAAGGAACATGAAGGACTCGTTTGTCTCCGTCTTTGCTTTGTGTCTCAACTCTGCTCCTCTGGAAAACATCTGGAAAACATCTGCACTACACTCTATGAAATGAGGAGTTGAAGGAAAGACCTTGAGGTGAGGAGGGAGTTCATTCAGCGCTCACTGCTCCTCCACGACTGACTGCATGCACATGGAGAGGAGTGTGTGTGTAGCCTCGAACGTGCACGTTCGATCCTTTTATCACTTTGATCCATTTGATTTTCATCAAAAATATATAGAATATTATTATTATAAGGAAAATATATTGTGTCTAACTAATGATCTAAACTAACCTGAAGTCAGTCAATAATTAATGACTTCCAATGATTTCAAGACTTTTTAGCTGCTTGAATAATTATGACTTCAACTAGTTGATGAATTAGAAACTAACTTTTGAACATTTGAACTAGCTGCAGCTGATTGCAGTGATCAGTGTCTAATCTATACTAAAACTTCTAAAGTACATTTTCAGAATTCATGCAAAGACAGCAGATCATAGAGAAACAGTTTTTAAAACACAAAAACACGTCAGAATACAACTTATTTTATGGAGGAAAAGAATAGGGCTGTTGATGAGGCCTTTTTTCATGAATTATAGACAACTTTTTGTTTCTAAGGTCAGGTGGCTGTGGCGGCCATCTTGAACTGGGTTGACTCAGAAACTTGATCATTTGTAGATGTACATACAAAGAATAAAAAGTGTGAGCTGGAAAACCTGAAACCTGTGAATCCTGCCTAACAATGGAAGAAACATCTGCTGGAACCTGAGAGTCGTCAGGGTTTCACCATCCCTCTGAGGACCGTTTTCAGGTGTAGTAATATAGGACGGGGTCAGTTTAATGACTTACCTATATTTTAGATGTATAAATTGGCAGGGTTTAGACTGACACAAAAATACATCATTAATTAAACGAGTTCTCTCTTTTTCAGCTTAATACCAATAATTCTATACCTTGACCAGATGTAATTCACCGGAAACGTTAAACTTATGTTGGAACAGCAGGACTGGTCCATTTATTTAACATAATCAATAAATTACATCACACATTATGTACATGATTGGTTGATCATTTTTCCTATAATTAACTTCAGCATAGATGAAACATAGGAACAACAGAACAGCAAAAGATGATATTTTACTCATTTCTGTAGGTACATTAACTTAGTTTCTGGCTTAGGTAGATAAAGGTTTAGGAGGAAGGAAATGGAGGAAAAGAAGTTAAGAGTCAGGGAGTTATCTTGATGTGTTTAACCAGAAGCATGGCAGTTCTCCGGCTGAACTCGGCTACACGTTGGTACCCTTGGCAAAGCATTTGACGACTTGTTACCTCGTGAAGATGGTCAGTCTCCCTCGGTCCAGTTTGGTCAGTTCGTTTACCATTCTCAGCGTCTCCAGACGTGCGCCTTGACTCGAACCGAAAGTAACGGCAGCTCCTGGTGCTGTTGTTCAAGATAAGACGTTCCTTAAAGGAATGTCAATAAAAGAGAGCTTTTCAGCTGTTGAAGATGGCTTATAACTTGGCATGTTATAAGTCTTTAACTGAATGACATGGTCATTAGCGTGTTGACCAGACGATCATCAGTTCTTTGGGGAACCTCATCAGGGGTTGAGGACCTCAGCAAACTCCTCAGTTCCAGCAAAAGCTTAGAACTTTAAGCAAGGATCTCAGATCAGTGACTTGTTGTTCTTCTCCGATTGGTCCAAACAAACCAGTGGATGAAGGTCACTCGGATAGGAGAAGATCAGTTTTTAGAACAGAGAAGAAGTTGTTTAGAATGAAGACAGAGAAACAGATTAGACTGGAGCCAGCTTCATAAAACAACTGATTGAAACTGCATTCTAACTTCTAACAAAACTGATCGAGTTCAGTCTGACATATTAATTCACTTTCACCGTTTGATTCATCATATGAAGAAGTGATCATTATTTTGAAATAACATTGGATTTCCAACTTGAATTAAACAGTTTGAATTAAACAGTCTTTGACTTAACAAACATTGAATTCAATAATGCTTATACAAGTAACACAAGGTTATTCATTAACACAAAAAGAGGAATAAGAGAGTCTCTTATGACTTATTGTGTTTTGATTCAAAATAATGTAATAAAATAGTGTTAATGTCCTTTTTCTGAGAGTATCAGTGAAAAGGTGTCACTGGGACAGTTCAAGTATCAGAACGGGCATGGTCATGCCCACTACATCTCCCCCCTTTTGGAAGTCATCGCCAGTCCTTGGGGATGGGGTCCAACACGAAAGGAAACCTTGAACTGTCTCTGATCTTGAAGTAATCCAGCAAGTGGAAAAAAAAATCAAAAATTATAATCCCATAAAGTTTTTGGAAATTCCATACTGTTCGTAGGTAATCCCATTGCGGTAAGCTTTTAATCCCTCGGAAAACTGAGTCTGTTAACTCTTGGAAAACAAAGTCTGTGATCCTTTGGAAAACAAAGTCTTATAATCCACAACGATAATTCCACAGCAGTAATTCCATATCGATTAGAGTTGGTGATTTCATCAGCAACAATTGTTTTTATAATCAGCATGTAGAGGGGATCCCTCGATTGACGCAGAGGAGGCGACCCTTGGATGAAGGTTGAAGACCAACGTTGAAGTAGCAGGTCCCCACATCGAAGGTTGAAGGCTGGTTGGTTTCCAGTCCGTGCCACTCTGGTTCTATGTGTCATGCAATTATGTGGTTTTAGGTGGGCTTATGATTGGGATTTTACATTAGCCTTACCTATATGCACCTGGTATGTAAGCTATCATGGTTTAGATCAGCTATAACTACCAATTAAGGGGTGGATCATTCATCAAAAGTTAAATATAGGGATCTACATCTATAGACGGTTCAGGAGGGCTTCTGTAACGAAGGCCTCTTCTTCCAAACTATTCCTCCATTCATAACTTAGCTTAAAGTTAAACTAAAATAGAAAATATAGTTTGGTCTAAATGTCTGTTGTCCTTTTAGACGACGACGTTAAGATTTGGTATTCCCTATAAATTTAGAAGTCTATGGCGAGACTCATCAAAATGAATAGATAATCTAGAATAGAAACGATCGAATCGGTTCAATTTAGAAATTGCGAGACCAGTGTAGTTTATGGTACCTAACGTAACTTTAAACTACATTGACTCTTCAATGACTGAGGTTTAACAAAATGAGACTGCATGTTGGCATAGTTAAATCCATTTAAGTCTTTAACTTATCATTAATAAAAACCTCTTTTGGCTGGGAGTGTTCAGAAAACAATACCAAGCTTCAACAACAACAAAAGTAGCAATTAAGCAACTAGAAAACAACGTTTCACTGCTTCAACTCACTCCTGTCGTCAGATTCCAACGTGTATCACACAAGAAAAACAGGTCTTAGCTTTATAACCGATGTCAATTAAATCTTGTAGATTTAAACGGTTGTTAAGGTTAGTTTTTTGTTGTGGGTTTTTAGACTTAGCGTTTCTAAGTTCTAGTTGGAACGGTTTCTTTTAGCAACTAATATAGTTTAAACTGTTTAGTTTATTTACTATCGTGTGCTTGGACGACCTTAATTTCCCATGAAGTCTGTGAGTTTGCGAGATCTTTGTCGTTTGTGGGGTTATTGAAATCTTTGTCTTTGTCTTGGGCATGACCTAACATCACCCCCCTGAGGTCATGGGGGACCACGAACACAGGTGAGGACGTCCGTCCATGGGCACAAGTTAGGATGCCAATGTTTAGTTTAAGCTGTTCTCGCAGCTGAGAGTAGACAGTACACAGGAACCTTTTAGGTTTCGGCCAACGTTTCTTCTTACGTTTACCTCTTTCTGTGTAATTCAGGTGTGTCACAACTGTCGGCGCAATCGCAGGTGTGTCTGTTTGTACAGACTGCGACGGGTCACTGTCGTTGTGTATGTCTTCCCACCTCTCGACTGAAGAGAGGCTCTTTGAGTCTGTAAAAACTATCTCATTTCTGATTAGTTCTAGACACAAATGTTCCTGAACCAAGGTTTCATCGAAAGCTTGGCTGATAGCCGATTTACCTGTCCCAGGGGACAGTACAGCAACCTCGGTGTGGGGTCCTTGGATCTCCACACCTTTCACTACCTGTGGTAGGCAGTGGTCAGGGAGTGCTGAATGTGTCAGCTCACAGAGGAGGTTCTCTTGTTGGGCCAGAGTTTGGTCCAACTTTTGGGTCTCTTCTGTCTCACCTGTAGTTGAAGGTTCACTTACCGGGCTCTCGTCCTCGGATGAGCAGTCCCTTGTGTCCTCTGCGGTACCTGCGGTTAGGCAGTCTGTATCGCAACTAGGAAGCACTTTTATTGGCAGGGGTTTTCTCACTGTGCTCCACATTTTCCGTCGACCATAATCTATAATCGCGTTGAAGCGGTTTATAAAATCTTGGCCAACCAAAAATGGGAATGAGTCAAGTTTAGACACGTACACCGGGTGGCGTAGTGTCATTTCGCCAATCTGCATGTGAACCATAGCCATAGCTGTTAGGGTTGTTCTCGTCTCTGCGAGACCCTGTAGCTCAATAGCACATTTCTCAAAGGGTATTTGCCTGTCAACACCGTTAGCGGCGGTCCTCAGCTCCTCGAACAGCTTGGCCGACATAATGGTTATATCAGCACTACCATCCAGGAGGGCTTCACGCTCAAGGACACCTTCCAGTGTGATAGGCAGGTAAGCTTTCTTAGCCACCCCCCTTTGTATAAAGTTACACAGAAACCTCACAGGTCTTGGCCCACGTTTCTGTTCACGTGTGACTCTGTCTGTGTAATCTTGCTTACTGTCAGCATCATGACCTTCAGGATGTTGTTGTGTGTCAGCAATTGGTTTGCTGTCAACATCCATGGCAATGTTGGTAGTAGTGTGCGCTGAGTTATTTGTGTGCTCTGAGTCTTTGTGAAAGACAGTGCTACACATCGCTCCAGGTTGGTCAATGTTGATAGTGTCATTATCAATGATAACGCCACTCATTGTATCAGGTTGGTCAAGCACAGTAACATTCAAATCTACTGACAAACTACTTACTTCCTCTGTCTCTTCCGAGCATAGAGGTGTTGGGCCATTATTCCGGGACATTCGTGACTCTTTGCCTGTCTTGAACTGTTCTGTTCGAGGCGCGGGAGGTGCAGTTCCAAGGCTCGGGGGTGTCTGTTGGGACCACGCATAGTTACATGAGTATAGGTCCTCATCCTTCAATTTCTTTTGAAGTCCACCCACCGATTGACCTTGGTTTTCACCCATCTGGTTCGATCTGAACCGTTGTGGGTCTCTTAGAGAGTGAACACCTACCTTTTGTGGTTCGTTGCTTGTCTCAGATTTTTCAATCTGAGGTGCTTCAGGGGCGGGGCTCCCTTTAAACCATTTTGAGTCACTGTTCCAACTGGTACCAACATTTCGGTGTATGTCAGTTTGAAAATCTTGTTTATGCTTGCGTGCATTATCCAACTCTTCTAACAACTGACGTATGTTCTCCATCTCCTCTGAGGTCAGAGGGCCTTTAATACGACAGTGTTTATTCTCGCTTTCTGTAGGAGAGAGAACCTCTTCTATTTTTAGCGACTGGGATACGACCTTTTGACCTGGGCACACCTCAGAGGGTGTTTTGCTTTGCATGTGAGCCTCAAAGACCGTTACAGCACCCTGTTTGATTTCATCCAAAGATGTTACTTCTAATTGACACCAGGTGTACAATGGCAACTTGAATCTAATATCAGAGATTAGATTATTTCTGAAAACAGATTTGAAAAGCGTCTGCTCTTCAAGTCCCGGTTCCATTATGTCGCCTGCATACGCCTTGAAAATCCTGTCAAAGAAATGCAAAGGATGTTCATCTTTTTCCTGCAAGACATTTCGGGCAGCTAAGTAGTCACCACACAATGAGAGAGATTTTCTCTCTGTGCGAGGTGCAGGGGGAGCAGGTCCTCGGCTTCGGGGTCCCTCTTCGGATCCTTTGATGTATGAGTCTACTAGAGGCACATACTGTATGAGCCTTGGACGCGCACCTTCTTGAACTTCCATCTTTGTTTTGATTTTTGTGAAATCAATAAGACAGTTCGTATTTTAATGTGTGCAAATAAATCTTCACTTTTAAATGTGGCATTGAGTCAATCAAACTAACCAGCTGTGTGGTATAAGTGTTTCACCGTGTAATAAGTATTTCTATTCATAGGTACCTTCTTTCAGGACTTACCCTTAATGAACCTGTAAAAGTTAAATGCAAGCAGTGTTAACTTTAAATATAACTTATTTTTTAACAACAGTTACTAACTAACACAAGCATGATTTTCGTTTTACTTACTCAAAAACTTTTTAAAAGATTTGAAATAAATGCAATATTCACACTAAAATGTTCCCAGGAAGCTGCTCCATCATGCCTTAAAAAGATGTATTGCAGTTTGGCTAAACTGTTTTGCTGTATTTTGACAGTTATCAGGAGTGAAAATAGGATTTCTTGTTTGTTATTTTAAATATTTTTTTATTTAAAATAAACTGGAGTTTTTGTATGCTCAACATAACATTACAGATGTTATTCCAAATAAAAATCAGTGATTTTTATTAATTTGTGGTTATTTGACATCCTCAAATTTGTTCTGCTATCTTTGTTTTGATTTTTGTGAAAATCAAGTCAGCAGATGCTTTTTGTTTGTTATTTTAAACTTTTTATTTAAAATAAACTGGAGTGCACAGAATAACTTTAAAAGATGTTGTTTTAAAATAAATGCAGAGGGTTTAGCATCTATTCTGTGTAAATGTTTCTTGTTCTCATACTTTTAAACCAGCAGATTGCAGGTTTTCAAAGCTGAAATTTACCACAATGTGACTGTAATTACTCATTCTGGCCGCTATAGAGGCGCTGTTGGCTCTAAGGCCGCGTTGACTACCTTTTAGCATTTAGCCGTAGCTTTAAACTAAATCGGATAAACGTCAACTTTTGGGATGAGTTTTAGCCTGGATGTGACAATCGCCTAAACAAACGTTCATTTAAGAAACGAATGGATTTGTTTAAAATGTTTAGAACAAGTTCTGTGAACTTTTAGATATAAAAAGAAACGATCTTTTTCCTTTTTTTCTCTATCTGGGTTACGTCACTTCCGTTGACGTGTCGTTCGTGTTGCATTTAGGGACGTGCGTGCAGTCGGACGTTTGAGTTCTACCGACGTCTAAACGCTCTAAAACCCCTTTAAATATCTCAAAACACCGCGGTTAAACAGTTTCTGACGATATTTTATGCCTACAAACGAAATAAACCAGACAGTCTGTCAGAATTGTGCGAACAAAACTGAAATTTGACGATCAACGGCGTATCACGTGATCACCTTGAACCCACCACAGCATGACAACAGATGTTATGAACGTAGCGTCAGCATATAGCTTATCAAACCCAGACTCTTTTTCAACACATAAAACGCTAAAATTCACCACAAAAATTCTGTGAACGAATCGTTTCACATCAGAACAGTTTTACCAAGCTGCGCCCAGTAAAAATAGCAAGATAAATGTCGCCAACACGGACTTTTTACCGTATCTGCAGCAACACGTCAGAGCTAACAACTGGACCGGGTCAGAACCAGATCCGACAGCTTCAGACACAAAATGCTATTATTCCTGCTTAAAATGTAACGATACCACTCGACAGCAATTTTCAGATGAACTATGAAGCTCTTATAGGCACCGTTTGACACGGCGGTCAAACGTAGATGCGCTTTTATCTGTGACACGTCAGCAAAGAGTCCAAACGACTCAGAACCAGAACCACACAGCAACATCAAATTTTAACCCAAAAACTTCAACACACGTTTAAAAGTTGAGTAAAGACAATTCCTCAGCTTCAAGTGACATTAACCAGCAGTTTCCTGCAGCTTTACACACTTTCCCAGCCAAAAAACTATCGTTTTCAGAGTCTAAAAACTTGGACAAAATTATGCCAACATTCAAAGTACAGAAATATTAAATATTAAACTTTTCAGAGACCTGTTCACGGGCCACCAATGTAGTAATATAGGACGGGGTCAGTTTAATGACTTACCTATATTTTAGATGTATAAATTGGCAGGGTTTAGACTGACACAAAAATACATCATTAATTAAACGAGTTCTCTCTTTTTCAGCTTAATACCAATAATTCTATACCTTGACCAGATGTAATTCACCGGAAACGTTAAACTTATGTTGGAACAGCAGGACTGGTCCATTTATTTAACATAATCAATAAATTACATCACACATTATGTACATGATTGGTTGATCATTTTTCCTATAATTAACTTCAGCATAGATGAAACATAGGAACAACAGAACAGCAAAAGATGATATTTTACTCATTTCTGTAGGTACATTAACTTAGTTTCTGGCTTAGGTAGATAAAGGTTTAGGAGGAAGGAAATGGAGGAAAAGAAGTTAAGAGTCAGGGAGTTATCTTGATGTGTTTAACCAGAAGCATGGCAGTTCTCCGGCTGAACTCGGCTACACGTTGGTACCCTTGGCAAAGCATTTGACGACTTGTTACCTCGTGAAGATGGTCAGTCTCCCTCGGTCCAGTTTGGTCAGTTCGTTTACCATTCTCAGCGTCTCCAGACGTGCGCCTTGACTCGAACCGAAAGTAACGGCAGCTCCTGGTGCTGTTGTTCAAGATAAGACGTTCCTTAAAGGAATGTCAATAAAAGAGAGCTTTTCAGCTGTTGAAGATGGCTTATAACTTGGCATGTTATAAGTCTTTAACTGAATGACATGGTCATTAGCGTGTTGACCAGACGATCATCAGTTCTTTGGGGCACCTCATCAGGGGTTGAGGACCTCAGCAAACTCCTCAGTTCCAGCAAAAGCTTAGAACTTTAAGCCAGGATCTCAGATCAGTGACTTGTTGTTCTTCTCCGATTGGTCCAAACAAACCAGTGGATGAAGGTCACTCGGATAGGAGAAGATCAGTTTTTAGAACAGAGAAGAAGTTGTTTAGAATGAAGACAGAGAAACAGATTAGACTGGAGCCAGCTTCATAAAACAACTGATTGAAACTGCATTCTAACTTCTAACAAAACTGATCGAGTTCAGTCTGACATATTAATTCACTTTCACCGTTTGATTCATCATATGAAGAAGTGATCATTATTTTGAAATAACATTGGATTTCCAACTTGAATTAAACAGTTTGAATTAAACAGTCTTTGACTTAACAAACATTGAATTCAATAATGCTTATACAAGTAACACAAGGTTATTCATTAACACAAAAAGAGGAATAAGAGAGTCTCTTATGACTTATTGTGTTTTGATTCAAAATAATGTAATAAAATAGTGTTAATGTCCTTTTTCTGAGAGTATCAGTGAAAAGGTGTCACTGGGACAGTTCAAGTATCAGAACGGGCATGGTCATGCCCATTACACAGGGAAACATGGAAGTTCAAAAGTTTTGGACAGATCCCACTCCTCCCTCTTAATGGTTCTTTATCTAGACAGCAAAAACTAATTGAAGTGAAACAATGAAATGTCATTGGTCTTACAGAATTGAATCTAAATTCATTCTTGATGTAAAAACACTAATAATGATGGTGGTCACTAAATGTTTGTTCAACTGTCATCTAAAGGTCCATTTCTGGTTGATTTATGGAACATTTGAACACATGTAAACTAAGAATTTGGTTTTGTAGCAGGGCACCAGCAATTTGATGTAAATTGATGTAAGATTCTCAAAACTAGGTCTCAAATTAAAATGAAGATGTTTTGTTCTATTGAAAATAAATCAGTGCATTCCACTCAAATTAAGTATTCATTAAGTATGAATTTTGATCATAAACTTTCAACATTGATGGTATTAAACCAAACAGCTTGTTGTAAAATGATTGGAAACATGATTGAATTATCACAGAAATATTTAGACAGGTTAATCCCATTGAGCCTCGAGGACTCTCAAGAACCAGTGGATTGTATTGTTTTGAACCTTTGTGATGCCTTGGAGTCCCTGGTGACACCATTTAGATGCAGTGATGAAGACCAGGAGAGTTGTGGTGATGATGCAGAAGGCAAACCAGAGGAGTGTGTGAAGGTGAAAAATGAAAGGATTAAGGCAGAAGAAGTAAAGACTGAAGTGAAGCAGGAAGTGGAGGAGCTGGACAGTGGCGACGATGTGAAATTTTTCTACATATATTTGGACTTGTTCTTAAATGTTGTGTTTGAACACCTTCACTTTGTTGTTTTATGGATGTTATTTTGGAGTTTGTTGTTCAGCACATTGGTCAACTCTTGTTGTTTAAATCTGCTTTATTAATAAAGTTGATCTCATTTGATTCATGGATCAGCCTGTATTCTATATTTATACAACATGTAATGATGTTACACAACTAGTTGATGTTTTTTCTAAGAGAATGGCTGAACTTTAGGACTTGATGACAGTTTTTCTACCTGATTGTTGTTTATTTGATGAAGAAATGTGATTTGATGTCTCTGTGATTTAAATGTGTCTGGAATGACAAAAAGAAAAAAGAACTTGAACAAGTTTCTGTCCACAGTCACACTGACTAAAGCTGACACATTAAAGCTGGTCAAACTTTGCTCGGCGGCTCCTCTCATCACTCCGTCCTGGAGTTTATTGCTGAAGGCTGTTTTTGTCCAAGTGGACAAATGTCTGAGCCTGAAGACCAAGGAGACAGCAGCTGTTCAGATCCTGAAGAAGGATCCAGATGTTTCCAGGACTCTGATAAAGAGGTTGATCCCAGACGTGTGTTCATGAAGATTCAACACTTTTCTTTCTGCTCTGCTTGAAGATGCACCACAAGCTGCTCATCTTTCATGACATCATCTAGTTCAGTGTTTTTCAACCACTGTTCAGTGTGCCGCGAGTGATCATCAGGTGTGCCGTGGAAATTATCCAATTTCACTTAACTGGTCTAAAAAGATTTTTTGAAAACGAATTAATTATCTGCGTTCGACCGTACGCCGCTCTACGCCGTTCGTACGCAGAGGCACACGCAGATCCCCGCAGGGCATGTACGCAAGCGCGTTGTCGCACAATAAACTGCCAGGCGCCGGACTGTTTTGTATGCGACACAAATATATTAAATTCCCCTTCTTCATCCCTGATCTGGCCTTTTCTTTTGTTTTTTTTGCCAAAAGTCAAGTGATCGCTTCCTCCTCCGCTGACTCCATGACTGAAATGATGAGGAAATGAATGAATTTGTCACAAGCGAATTAAACTCGGGTCTAACGTGGCTGCGCAAGGTTCTGCTGATTTCCTGTCTGATGTGTGGGTTGCAGGACCAGTGCTCCCTGTTTCTAGTTTATTTTTTAGAACTTTTTATTAACATATAAACACAGAACACCGCTGCGGCAGAAGCTGCCGGCTCTCGCCTTTTTTTTCTTCCACCCGACCTGTCAATCAATTCAGTAGGCATGTCAGACAGTACAGTGAGAGTTACATTTCGTTTGGATTTACTTTTACCGGGGACGCAACGACACCGACTCCGTTGTTCTTGGTATGCGGTGAGAAGCTGTTTATTTCATTCCTATTCAAGACACTTTGATAAGAATGACTATATATTTAATATAGGCGGATACAGAGTATCTTTGTTTACAATTTTGGTTGGTGGTGTGCCTCATGATTTTTTCAATGAAAACACTGTGCCTTGGCTCAAAAAAAGGTTGAAAATCACTGGTCTAGTTTGTGTTGATTAAATACTAATCCTTCTTAAACTACATCAGATGGGTCTAAATTCAGTGAAATATTGACAAGTTGCCATGGGAACACAGAAACTGAAGGATGTAGAGCTGAAGAGCAGCTCAGTTCGAGCTCTTATTTTGAAGAGCAGCAGCTAACGGAAGTTGCTCAGTTGTGACGTCAGTGTTTGTTGTTGTGCTCCGTAGCTACGAGCTGAAGGCCTTTTCTCTCGACTGCTGCTCAAATGAGTTGAAGTGAACGTTAAATTGAGCTGTAACATCTGTAAATGTTGCTGACCGGAAGTGAACAGATGTGGAGACAGCGGCTCAAACAGCTGGAAGCAGAGGAAGAAGAAAAGTCTGAGGATTTTGGAAGTAGAGCTGCAGCTCAGGAACAAACGGAGCAAGACACATGTTAGATGCTGTTTTCAGTCCCAACCATCAACTGCATCTTTTAGGTTTGTGTCTTTATTCTTTCTCTCCAGTGACTTTGTTACAAGTTAGTAGCAGTTTTCTGGAAGATAAAGGAGTTACTTCTTACTCTCTGTGCTGATCCAAAACTAACAAAGAGTGAACGACTCAAGTGAACCGAGTTACTTTAGTGACTCATTAGACTGACCCAGATCCATAAAGTGAACTGGATTTACCAATTTAAAATCCTAAATGATGCAGTGAGCACCAAATGAAGCTGCACGTGGGGCTAAATCAGGCGCGAGCTCGGCCTCTTTGTTTTCCTTCGTGATGAGAAGCTACGTCTGGATTTAGCTCCGTGATTTATTTCAATTACTGATGAAAAAAGACTTCTCGTGAGTCAAATACTTTATTCTGTGATTTAGTTCCAAGCTGCTGCTGCCAGAGGCTTGTAACACTGCAGCTTCTTGTCTGTGGAGAGGAAGTTAGTTCACTCTGTTAGCATGTGTAGCTGTTAGCATCTGTAGCTGTTAGCATCTGAAGCTGTTAGCATCTGTAGCTGTTAGCATCTGTAGTTGTTAGCATCTGTAGTTGTTGGCATCTGTAGCTTTTAGCATCTGTAGTTGTTAGCATCTGTAGTTTTTAGCATCTGTAGCTGTAAGCATCTGTAGTTGTTAGCATCTGTAGCTGTTAGTGTCTGTAGCTGTTAGCATCTGTAGCTGTTAGCGTCTGTGGTTGTTAGCATCTGTAGCTGTTAGCATCTGTAGCTGTTGGCATCTGTAGCTGTTAGCATCTGTAGCTGTTCACATCTGTAGTTGTTAGCATCTGTAGCTGTTAGCATCTGTAGCTGTTAGCATCTGTATCTGTTAGTATCTGTAGCTGTTAGTATCTGTAGCTGTTAGCATCTGTAGCTTTTAGCATCTGTAGCTGTTAGCATCTGTAGCTGTTAGCATCTGTAGCTGTTGGCATCTGTAGTTGTTAGCATCTGTAGTTGTTAGCATCTGTAGCTGTTAGCATCTGTAGTTGTTGGTGTCTGTAGCTGTTAGCATCTGTAGTTGTTAGCATCTGTAGTTGTTAGCGTCTGTAGCTGTTGGCATCTGTAGCTGTTAGCATGTGTAGCTGTTAGCATGTGTAGCTGTTAGCATCTGTAGCTGTTAGCATGTGTAGCTGTTAGCGTGTGTAGTTAACATCTGTAGCTGTTAGCATGTGTAGCTGTTAGCATGTGTAGCTGTTAGCATGTGTAGCTGTTAGCATGTGTAGCTGTTAGCAGCTACGTCTCGTTGTCGCGTGCTTGGATAATCTAGTCTCGTGACTGTGTGTGTGTTTTTCTGTGTAGGAGCAGGAGCTTCACGTCAGACCTCCACCAACCACATGTTTGTTCTCTAACAGGTATGGTTGTCATTTCTAGTAAAATTGTTCAATATTATACTTCGGTCCAGCAGCCTCCACTTCTAAAAGTCAGCGCTCACGCGGTTTAGTTGTGCACACGCTAACACCACCAGGCAGTGTTGCCAGGTGAGAAATGTAGGATTATCGTACTAGAGACATGAAATTATCGTATTTTGAGGGAAATTATCGTACACCCGTCATAATTAAAATAACAAGTATGCACTATAGTCACTCTGTTGTTGAATAGTATCTAACAGGCAATCACAGCTTTGTGGCATCAGTAAGGGTGGGAACCATAGACATTAATACGTATTAATGTCTGGTGGCAACTAATGACCCCCCCCCCCCTCTTGTTTTGTTTCATGGCGGTTGGCAGACCAACTGTAATGTGCATTACCGCCACCAACTGAGGACAGGAGCTAAACAGAAGAAAGAAAAAAAAACCCGAATAATTCTGTAAGATTAATTTAAATCTCAACTAAATTCTGTCTATTAAGTTTGTATTTTTCAAGAAAATAATAACTTGATCTTTAACTTTACTGATATCACTACTTAAATACCTTTATAAATAAATAAATGTTGAATGAAATTTTTTTTTTTAATTTATTTTTGGAAATGCATTCTTTCTGTTTCGTACCCTGGACATTCCATAAAGACATGTTGAACTGTTTCAGTGAGATTGCTGGTTCACTTGTCACATAGTCCTGTTGCATACTTTCTAATTATTTTAAGAGATTTATTAAGGCCTGTGTGTCCTGTTCTAATGCGAGTAAGTTCCTGTTTCTTCCTGCTTTCTTTGTATATCCTATCTTTTTATGAATGTTGTGTAAATGTCCTCCTGTATCAGTTATGTCCCAGTTTTCCTGCCATATTTTCTTAATATATTTATTTTTTATTATTTAACATTCAACTTTACATAAATGTTCACTCATTTTCATCACTTCTTCTTCCAGACCGATGTCACACGGCTCTGCTGCGTCTTCTTATTTTCTAACTCATGGGGCGGGCGCGGCGGACTATTCAGCCAATCATGACCGTTGTTCTGAGGCAAATGCATGCACGTCAGTCTTAGGTCACTGTTTTATGGTATTTCAGATCAACCCAAATGGTTAATGTTTTATCATAGTTTAAATCATTTGTCAAGTTCGTGAAAGGTAGGTACACACACTGGTTTAGAAAAACTCACACAAGACTTAATCATAAAATAATGAATATTTATTAAAGAAGTCTGTGACATAAAAAAGGAAAAAGGAAAAACATACATGTTCAAACATACAAACTGTTTTTCCTGCTAGAAATAATGTGTCATTTAAATCCGCCACAGTACTAACAGCACACACAAACGTAGACATTGACGTGTAACAAATTACAGTATTTTCTCACCTTTGACACTTGAACAGGGGAGCCGCACTGTTCGGCGAGAGATAGTCATCAATGCTCACCGGGCGTTAGATCAAACCCACGGTAGACTCCAACGTTTCTGTCTGAGTGGCCTCATCTTATACTTTGAGGTGTGTGTGTGCATGTGTTGGGTGTGTGTGTCTTTGTGCAAATACTATGACTTCACCTCATCTTGGGTAACACATGTTTTTGAAGTGTGAGTCGGTGCCTTGCACGGGTGAGGGATAACATTTTTTATTTGACTAGCCTGTTGCAACTTTTGCCAAGAAAGCTACAGTCATATGTGAGAAAGAGCAGGGCCCTTGCTTATCTCACATAGCCAATGCCTTCAAAGCAAAAACTGCCTCACTAAAAAGTCAGCCTGACACTAAACTAAAATGTTTTCTCTCACAAGTGCTGCATTAAGCATTAACTCTTAACATAAAAATTGATAAACATTTAGTCAGAAAAGCATTAATAAAACTCTTAACCCTTGTGCGATCTTAACATTCTGTTTACTCCCCTTGTCCTACGGGTCAAAAATGACCCGCACTACCAAAGACCCAAAATAAAGCAGCTTTATTGAACTAAATTTTCCAATTTTCTCCATATTTCCGGAAGCCCATCAAATTTGTATTCTCCAGGATGATTTTTTCCATGGTTGGTGTGATGAACAGGAGAAAGGTGGATGAAATGTCCTGGGCATGGGCAGCTGAATACCTTGTTGGTCCTGGAGTCATCCTTATTATGTTTGATGCTGCTGTTCTTCCCTAGTTGCTGTCAGAAGTTGTTGAGGACCATACAATTCTGCCGTTCTTTGACAAAAATGTCTCTCTCTCAGCTTGAGGGATTTCCTCTTCTTCTTCATCTGAAGATGCATCATCCTCTGGGTTGCATTCCTCCCCATCTTCCTCTTCAGATACATCTTCATCCTCTTGTTCCTCCTGAGCTCCTGAAAATATCTCATCCAGGACCTGTTGGGCAGTGAAATGTCTACTCATGTCTTCAGCATGGAACCAACAAGGGATCCTTTGATTCAGGGTACCTTTATCCTCTATACTGAATTTGTTTTTATTATTTCTTAGTTTGTTTTTTTGTTTTGCTTGGCAGCTTGTGTGATGTGAGGGGTTAGCTGCAGATCAAGAGTGCAGGTGCAGGTCAAATGCAAGTTCTAGTGTCTTTGATGTGTGTGTGTGTGTGTGTGTGTGTGTGGTGTGTGGTGTGTGTGGTGTGTGTGTGTGTGTGTGTTAGAGAGAGTTTGTGTGTGGCCTTTGAACTTTTTTCTGGTGTTTAAATGCCTTTATAATTCACGGGTCAAAAATGACCCATAGGACGATCTTTGGACCCTAGTGGTGTACAGCCCACATGGAAACCTAGACAAAAACAAAGTATCACTTTTTGTAATGATGGGGTCACTTTAGGAAAAGTCATAAAATTTCAAGTTGGAAAAATATAGTTTAAGGTATTTTTTCTATAGCTAAACATGGTAGCGGGTCACTTTTGACCCATAGGACAACACAAGGGTTTTAATTCAGTCACATTTAGAAAAGCACGATTGGCTGAAATTTCCAGATGCCTTCAGGGTTCACAAAAAAACTCCGACAGACAGTTGCGACTGGCTGATGACAACCGATTACAACTACACATTCAAGGAACGGTCAAATTATCATATTTTTGGCCTTTTTTGGGATTATTGATCGTACAGAGGGCAAAATGGTCGTACAAATACGATAATTATCGTACACCTGGCAACACTGCCACCAGGTAGTCACGCTTGCGAGGTTTTTTCAAAATAAAAGCTGATGTGTGTCTCCTGTTGGTACTATCTCTGTACATAAAACACATGTTAGCACTGGAAGCTGTAATGGGACCAACATTCCTGCTCAGCTGTTTCCACTAAAAGTTTGAATGTCGCCCCCATATCCAAAGAGTAGAGAACTTTTTGTGTTGCTAAGTTAAATAAATAAAAAACTCCAATGTGTTTTTCATGTTTTGACTCTAGATGATTGAAGTCATTCTTGCTGGTCTATGTTCAGAAATGATTTTTAATGTCCTCCTGTGAATATGGATCCATAATATTTAACTTTTGTCTCTGTTTTGTGGTTATTTGTATGTTCATTATGTGAGAATGTTAAATTGTTTTCCCTGAAGTTTCCATTAATATTAAAACAAAACTCTTAGTTTCCAGGGACCAGTCTCACTTCAGGATGACTGTAGAACATCTCCAGATGTTGCTCACCAAATGTCACCAAGATCTCATTTGGAATTTCAAAATAAAGGCCCTCCAAAGTTGGACATTTTCCATGTAATTTTTCCTAAGTTGCTGTGTTTATTGCTCGTTTTTTAGGATGTTGTAGAAACAGTGAGGGTAAGTACTACTTTACCACAAATCACAACATTACTGTGCAGAAAGTTTGTCTCATTGAAATGCAACATAGTTCAAGTAAAAACAGGAATGTTTAATTTAAAATAATAAACGTATATGTTTACCAGTAATGCTTTAAGTAACTCGTATATGTTTACCAGTAATGCTTTAGGTAACTCGTATATGTTTACCAGTAATGCTTTAAGTAACTATCATTTTTGGGAAAATAACAGTTAAAATTGTACATTAATTTCAGAAATGACATTTGTAGCATTTTAACATCCAGCGTTTCTTTTTTACTGGTAAATTTTGAGAATTACAAGAGCTTTGTGTTATTTGTCCATGTCAACCAAAATCACTGGAGGTTTCTGGTTAGTGTGCATAAAAATTATACTTATTGTTCTCTGAGAACATTTTAATTTAAAGTTTAATATTTTGATTTGTGCAGAAACTCTGTGAACCACACAGTCTTTGTGGTGGATCAAGTTCAGCAGAAGACAATTCAAAACCTGCTGCAAAATAGAATAGAAGAGACCTTTATTATCATTGCACATGAATACAGTGAAATCTGGGTTTGCTTCCCAGAACAAAAGTAAAAACAGTAAAATATAAAACAATATAAAAATATAAACTGTATTAAAGTTAATAACAGGTTTGAAACACTCCAAATGTGCAACACAAGCAGATTGATATTACACCAGTTGTCCCTTATTCAGTTTTTATTACAGATTTTGTTAAGTTCAGTAACGGTGGACAGATAAAAACTATATTTAAATCTGTTTGTTCTTGTCTTGATTGATCTGTACCTTTTCCCTGATGGTAACAGTTCTCATATAATAAATAATAATATATAAATCATCCACAAATAATTTTGTAACAACAGCAAGTATGACGTCATTAACAGCTTTTATTTTGAAAACTCGCAAAGGTTACCATAATTCATAGTGTTTGTGTGCACAACAAAACCATCATTTTGGAAGTGGAGACTGACTTGACAACATTTTTTACTGCCTGACGTTCTCAGAGTTGGGGCAGGAGCTACATGTCAGACCACCACCAACCACATGTTTTTTTTCTGTTACAGATGAAGTTCATGTTAATAAATGTTGTGAAGCTGAGAAGAGTTCCTGGGTGAGCGATTCATCAGTTCACTGGTATCAAACCAAACATCAGGGTTACACAGGTATGTATTTATTTACTGCAGTCTAAAGTGAAGTGTGGAGCTAAGCTGTGTTAGGAACTGTTTGGATCCTGCAGTCAAGCTGTCCACCATTCAGATTTTTAAAAATCTTGCTCTTCTTCACAGCTTGTTACAGCATCACAATGCGTTCAGTTTCAACTAGAAAATGCACTATTTTAATTAGAACAAATTTAAAGAAGTCTCTTCTGATTTAATTTGTGTCTTGATTCAAATTAATGGAATAAACTGTTGTCTTTCACTGCGGGTTTACAGAGAAAAAGGTGTTTCACTGAGAGATTCAGTGATAAAGTGTGTCCACTACAGTTCTCAGTGACCAGGGTCTGGTCCACTACATACGATTCAGATTTTTTTAAAATCTTGCTCTTCTTCACAGCTTGTTACAGCATCACAATGCGTTCAATTTCAACTAGAAAATACAATCTGCTACACCAACATATCCAGGAATTCAGAAATAGAAAATTTCTGGTATATTACTGGTAGTTTATTTCTTGACATATCATCAGAACAGTCACTTCAATACTGTCCACTTATTAAAATGCTCTAACAACAAACAAAAACTCATGATGTCATCAACAAGTTTCATTCAAAATAATATTTTAAGTGGTTTTACTGTGATATACAGTATATATACATACCGGTACACAGAATGTCATAAAAACTTATGTAATTCCTCAGGAAAAAAATAATTTGCAAGAACATAAGTTTTGTCCTTCAGATTATAAACTGTTATTTGCCACAGGTGTTGATAAATTCCAGAAGTTTGTTCAACTCAGTTCTGGTGGTTTTGCAGTGATGACAGGATGCATCCATGCAGCCTACATGAATTATAATTCTGTGGACAGAGGGTGGGAGTGTGTGCAGGCTGGGGAGTTTTACAAGAATGATGAGGACTGTGGCTCCTTGGATACAAAGTGTAATGACATTGAAGTAATTTTAGCAGGTCGCTTTCGTAAATGAGCCCATGAGGTTCAAAAGATTTACCTGACTAAATAAAGGTTGAATGAATGAAAAAAGTAATGAATTTATTGTGGGACTGAAGTGAATGAGCGTGATCAGATGAAAAATTGTGTGAAGAGATGCTGATGATGGACAATTGGGGCTGTGTGGAGGGAGGGGGAGATCTGAAGATGATTTCTGCAACAATAGCCGTGTTTCCATCAAGGTTTCTAGATGCGCATTTTGAAGTATCGCATCAGAAAAGCTGAATGGAAACGGCAAAATTCGAGTTAACTTCCTCTAATTCGCTCAAAAGTTGATACGCTCGCTTGAGGTGGTTTTTGGGGGTTTTGAAAGAGAGCTGATGCGCAAAACGACAGATGGAAACAGATTTGCCAACTCAGTTCTGCCGTAGCGAACATTCACGTCATGTGACTGATCAGCTGTTTCTGCTCCGGACAACATGTAACATTGCTAAAACTAGTTGGCATGACAGAATAAATACAACTTGCCCGATAGCAACACATACCTGAAATATTCTCTCCATTTTGCCAAGATGTATGGTCGGGTTCTGTTTTCAACCTCTACTTCCTGTTTACTGTAGACATGCGTAACGCTGACGTCTGACGTAATGACGCTGTGCGTGGCTCGGTAGATGCGATTCAAGCCAGTTGATGGAAACACTTCTGGCTCGCATTAATTTGTATTTACTAGGGGGTGTAACTGTACGCTAAAATCACTTTTCGGTTCGGTTCAGTTACAAGGAGGGCTCGGTTCGGTTTATTTTCGGTATATTTTCAGTACAAAAAAGGCAAAAATAAAGATTTAAAAAATATTTATTTTAAAAAGAAGCCAAGTAATCAACATAACATTTGTATACAAATAAATAAAAGCGATCCATTTGGGTGATATTTTAAACAAAACCTTTGTATACAAATAAAAGCGACCCATTTGGGTGATATTTTAAACAAAACCTTTGTATGCAAATAAATAAAAGCGACCCATTTGGGTGATATTGTAAACACGCGACCCATTTGGGTGATATTTTAAACAAAACAACCTTTGTATAAAAATAAATAAAAGCGACCCATTTGGGTGATATTTTAAACACACGACCCATTTGGGTGATATTTTAAACAAAACAACCTTTGTATAAAAATAAATAAAAGCGACCCATCTGGGGGATATTTTAAACAAAACAACCTTTGTATAAAAATAAATAAAAGCGACCCATTTGGGTGATATTTTAAACACGCGACCCATCTGGGGGATATTTTAAACAAAACAACCTTTGTATAAAAATAAAGAAAAGCGACCCATTTGGGTGATATTTTAAACACGCGACCCATTTGGGTGATATTTTAAACAAAACAACCTTTGTATAAAAATAAATAAAAGCGACCCATTTGGGTGATATTTTAAATAAACGTCACTCTTTACAAAAAATAAAACTATACTAATAAAAATCTTAACTACAATAACAGTCAGAACCAGAACAATAAGCAGCAACAGACCGTTTTACGATCATCATCTAACTAATCAAGTTTTAAGCTGGTGACGATTCACAGTCATCCAGGACATGTTAAATCAAAAAAGGCGTTCAATACAGAAACAACTGGACTTTATTTGTAACAGAAGACGTTTCGCTTCTCATCCGAGGAGAATTGAGAAAGGTCCTCGGATGAGAAGCGAAACGTCTTCTGTTACAAATAAAGTCCAGTTGTTTCTGTATTGAACACCTTTTTTTTTTTTTTATCTAATCAAGTTTTAAGTTTTTGGCCAAAAAGATCAACTTGTCCACATTTTCTGCCAAAAGCATAGATCTGGTTGCAGTGACAATGTCTCCAGCGGTGGAGAAAACCCGCTCACTAGCAACAGAGGTAGCAGGAATAGAGAGGTAGTGCTTTGCTAATTTTGCAGTGTGTCTGTATTTGGCCTCATTGTCTTTCCACCAAAGAAGAGGGTCAGCTTCAAGTGAAGGGGACCCTGAAGCTCTGTACTCACGAACTTCTTCTTGGACCTGCTCCAAAAGGGACTTGCTACTTTCCACCTGTCCCTGGAAAAGTTCACCAAAGAGTTCAGTCATTGCAGATTTCTTAGCTGGAGGGGGAGATGATTTCCCTGAAGAGGTAGATGGCTCAGCTGCTATCTCGGTGACATCCGCAGACTGCAAAGAGTAAAAAAAAAAAATTAATAAGATTATATTTTTAAATGTATAAAGTTAATTAGATCATAATACAATAAACATACCTCTTCTTGCACGGCGATCATTTTTCCTATAATTAACTTCAGCATAGATGAAACATAGGAACAACAGACAAGTAAAAGATGACATTTTACTCATTTCAATTCTGCAGGTGCATTAACTTAGTTTTTGGCTTAGGAAGATAAAAGTTTAGGAGGAAGGAAATGGAGGAAAAGAAGTTAAGAGTCAGAGAGTTATCTTGATGTGTTTTAACCAGAAACATGGCAGTTCTCCGGCCGATCTCGGCTACACGTTGGTACCCTTGGCAAAGCATTTGACGACTTTTGTTACCTCGTGAAGATGGTCAGTCTCCCTCGGCCCAGTTTGGTCAGTTCGTTTACCATTCTCAGCGTCTCCAGACGTGCGCCTTGACTCGAACCGAAAGTAACAGCAGCTCCTGGTGTTGTTTTCAAGATAAGACGTTCCTTAAAAGAATGTCAATAAAGTGAAGCTTTTCACGGCTTGAAATAGATTTATACCAGGCATGTTATAAATCTTTTAACTGAAATGACGTGTCCTTAGCGTGTGACTAGACGATCATCAGTTCTTTGGAGAAGACCATGGTTTGAGGCTTACTCCAGCAGACTCCTTTGGAAAACAGGAAGTCAGAGCTCTTTTAAGGCTAACTTGACCTAGAAAGACGTAGCTCTTTCTGATTCGGTCTGTTAGGCCAGGAGCCACTGAGAGGAGGCATAAGTTAGATTAAAAATGTCAGAAAGGATAAGAAAGTTAGTTTAAGACGCCAGTCTCATGATACAGCAGATTTAGAACTTTCTTAACTCATTACCAACACTGTTGTATGAATAAACAAACGTCATCAGAGCATAACATATGGGACCTATTAATGATAATAGCTTGATTATTAAATAGGACAAAAACAAAAGTCTTTGGGTGTCTAGATTGTCCTGAGCTCAAGCTAAAATGAATGAGATAAAGTGTTCCTTTTATCTTCACATGCAAGTTCGAGAGGAGAGGAGAAATCCTCCATGTACAACATTTTGAATTAAGCAGAGTATTTGATTTATCTGACATTAAAATGTACTGATGCTCTTACAAATAAAATTATTCATTTGATGACATTTGAATTAACAAAATTAAAAGAAGTCTCTGGATGACTTAATTTATGATGTTTGATTCAAATTAAAACTAATAAAAGTATTATTGTCCCTTCAGGAATAACTCCCAAAAAGTTCATTACTGAGAGCGATCAGAGAAGTGTTTCAAAGGTCAAGGTTGTATCACTACAGTCCCCCCTTTTGGAACTCATCGCCTGTCCACGGGGATGAGGTCCAACATGAAAAGATACCACCAAATGTCTCTGATCTTGATGTAATCCAGCAAGTGGAAAAAAAATCAAAAATTATAATTCCATAATGTTTTTGGAAATTCCACACTGTTCGCAGGTAATCCCACTGCGGTAAGCTATTGATCCTTTGGAAAACTGAGTCTGTAATCCCTTGGAAAACAAAGTCTTATAATCCATAGCGGTAATTCCACAGCAGTAATTCCATAACGATTAGAGTTGTTGATTTCATCATCAACAATGGTTTTTTATCAGCATGTAGAGGGGATCCCTCGATTGACGCAGAGGAGGCGACCCTTGGATGAAGGTTGAAGACCAACGTTGGAGTAGCATGTCCCCACATCGAAGGTTGAAGGCTGGTTGGTTTCCAGTCCGTGCCACTCTGGTTCTATGTGTCATGCATTTATGTGGTTTTAGGTGGGCTTATGATTGGGATTTTACATTAAGCCTTACCTATATGCACCTGGTTTGTAAGCTATCATGGTTTAGATCAGCTACAATTACCAATTAAGGGGTGGATCATTTATCAAAAGTTAAATATAGGGATCTATGACTATAGAAGATTCAGGAGGGCTTCTGTAACGAAGGCCTCTTCTTCCAAACTATTCCTCCATTCATAACTTAGCTTAAAGTTAAACTAAAATAGAAAAGAAAATATAGTATGGTCTAAATGTCTGTTGTCCTTTTAGACGAACGACGCAAGATTTGGTAGTCCCTATAAATTTAGAAGTCTATGGCGAGACTCATCAAAATGAATAGATGATCTAGAATAGAAACGATCGAATCGGTTCAATTTAGAAATTACGAGACCAGTGTAGTTTATGGTACCTAAAGTAGCTTTAAACTACATTGATTCTTCAATGACTGAGGTTTAATAAAATGAAACTGCATGTTGGCATAGTTAAATTCATTTAAGTCTTTAACTAACATTAATACAAAACCTCTTTTGGCTGGGGGTGTTCAGAAAACAATACCAAGTTTCAATAACAACAAAAAGTAGCAATTAAGCAACTAGAAATCAAAGTTTCACTGCTTCAACTCACTCCTGTCGTCAGATTCCAACGTGTATCACACAAGAAAAACAGGTCTTAGCTTTATAACCGATGTCAATTAAATCCTACAGATTTAAACGGTTGTTAAGGTTAGTTTTCTTTTGTTGTTGTGGGTTTTTAGACTTAGCGTTTCAAAGTTCTAGTTGGAACGGTTTCTTTTAGCAACTAATATAGTTTAAACTGTTTAGTTTATTTACTGTCGTGTGCTTGGACGACCTTAATTTCCCATGAAGTCTGTGAGTTTGCGAGATCTTTGTCGTTTGTGGGGTTATTGAAATCTTTGTCTTTGTCTCGGGCATGACCTAACATCACCCCCCTGAGGTCATGGGGGACAACGAACACAGGTGAGGACGTCCGTCCATGGGCACAAGTTAGGATGCCAATGTTTAGTTTAAGCTTGTTTTCGGCGCGGGGGGGGTCAGTGGCATGTCGATGACATCATTTCTCTTTAGTGTTTTGTACGTTTCTATTAATTTTACTCCCATTGTTGTTGTTAAGCACTTTGATAACAGTTTCTGTTTTAAATGTGCTCTACAAATAAAGTTGACTTGACTTTAAGGCCCGGTTTACACGGACACGGTGGGGGGAAACAGAGGTTTTGGGTATGTTAATTAGAGCAATAGATTTGTATTTCCAGTGTAGTTACCATGCCGGGTCATTAGTTGGCGCTGTGAATTTTTGAACCTTCACCTAATGCGCATGCGTGCTGCTTCACTCTGCCGCCAGTCTGCTGCTTTCTTTTGTGCTAAAAGTTCAGCTAACAACAAGTTAACAACAAGTTAAAGCTGAATTTTGGACAAGAGTCGACAGATTTGATGCCAAACGTGACCTCTTCATCTAACAAGCTCCACACCAGACGCTGAGTGGACCAGAACTCAGTCAACATGTTGGAATTTACTCCATGAACAGCTGATTTTCAGCAGGTAAACAACATTCTTAATAATGTTTGCTTGTGTTTACTTTGATCACACAACAACCAACTGATTATTTTTTCTTCTGCGAGGTCGAGCAACTGTCCTTTCACCAAGCGGGCCAGTTCGGATCGGACCAGACCAGAATCCATGATGAAAACAGCAGAGTCCAGTTCAATAACGTATTTACAGTTCGGTTAACGTGTTTTAATAGTGTGTTCAATTAAATTCTCAGTGTTTGTGTGACATACAGTTTGTGGTGTTGAATAAATAAATAAAAAATAAACCTGGTGTCTTCATTTTCAACTTTAAACACGCAGCATGTTATGCATTGTTTAAATCACATAACTTGAGTCCAGATAGATTAATTTAGCTCAGATAACTTTGCAGGTTCGTCCGTCCACGGGGTACGGGAACCAGGACATTTAAATCCAGACTTTATCTGTAGAAAAACACGAAAAGCTGGTAACATTGATGTGTGCTTAAAACAAAATGTTTATGACATGTGTGCATTGAAAACAGGTTTCTGTACGTCTAGGCTTATTGGTATTTTTTGGAGTCCACCTTTACTATGAAGGATTTGCCCCTTGTAAAATTCTGGCACGCGCAGGATTTAGAGATTATCAGTTATATTTTAAAACCCTGACTGCATGCAAGAGTTAGAGAATATTAGTTATATTTTAATGAACTTCAGCTCGCGCTGAAAGGCAGAAATGCTCTGTAGGCTATGGGTGCGTGCTTCGTGTTATTTACGTCCTAACATAAGCTGATTTGTAATCAGTCATTAACAAAAATTTAACTCAGAAACACTAATTCAGCTAACAATTTTTTTAGGGGTTTCTGTAGTTAAATTTTAATGAAATTCTGCTCGCGCTGAGGTTGTTGTTAGAACGAGTCGCGCCCCTGCTGCAAACAACAAATCAGATGATGAGCAGTACATGACTTCAAACTGGGCCCGGGAGCCCGGCTCGATAGAACCACGGTCGAGCAGGTTCCAAACCGAGGGCTGCTGCCGGCCCGAAAAGGCAAATGCGAACATGACGAACCAGGGTTAGAAGGCGGGGCGGGGCGGGCCGGGCCGTTAAGGGTCGTGCAGTGTGAAAATGGCTTTTCAGTGACATGGACTGGGTAGCTATGGAGTCACAGTGTTCTGGGAAATGGTCCACCGTGGCTTTCTTGGGATCCTCATTCCCGCTTCCACCACTTACAACTATTATAAATCCAGTTATAAATTAACTCTTTTTTTTAACCTATTTATGTTTTATTTCCAGTCTGGGACAGAGATATCAGCTGTCTTTTTCCTCTTCAGGGAAATCCACCAGAGATCACCTGCAGCTAAGAAGTGTGTGATGACTGAACTCTGAACTTTTCTAGGGACCTGTCCCACCTGAGGGAGCAGGTCCAAGAAGAGGTTGTGAGTAATGAGGACAAATACAGCCACACTGCTGCTACTGTTGTTATTGAGATGATTTTCTCCACTTCTGGAGATATTCACAGCAACTAGATCTGTGCTTTTAGCAGAAAATGTGGACATGTTGGTCATTTTTGACAAAAACTTAAAAACTTGATTAGTTAGATTGTAAACAGTCTCTTGCTGCTTATTGTTCTGGTTCTGATTGTTATTGTATTTATTAAGATTTTTATTATTGATAGTATAGTTTATTTATTGTAAAGAGTGCCGTTTATTTAAAATATCACCCAAATGGGTCACTTTTATTTATTTTTATACAAACGTATTGTTTACTTGGCATATTTTCAAAATAAACATTTTGTAAGTCTTTATTTTGTTTTGTTTTTTGTACCGAAAATTAACCGAACCGAAATGTGATTTTAGTGTACCGTTACACCCCTAGAAGATGGTGATTGTGAGGGTAAAGTTGTGTGTGTGTGTGTGTGTGTGTGTTTTGAAGTAACATTGTCCTTAATATTCATGTGTTTCAGTGGTTCCTGCCTCTGTTTAGAGCTGATTAAGAAGAAGAAGCTCCTCAAGACTGAAGGCCTGATGTTGACCAGCAGGACCCAGAGCCTCTTATCATAAAGTGGAAGAAAAGACCCTTAGAACAGTCTGGTGGGTGACCAACTTAATATGGAGGAGATTGATATCAGATTTTGTCACTTCAATTTCTTTGAAGAGTGAGGGTTGAAAAAAAACTTACCAGGAACCCAGATTTAAAGACTCTCAAAGGCAGTTCCAGCTCTTCAGACTGACGTTAACGAGGACGATGAAGAGGATGGTGAAATGACCAGTCCTGACTCTCTGCTAAAGAACTCATCAGACTCTGAATCAGAACGTGAAGACAGTATGAAAGACTGGAAGGAGAGCAGGGCTCCTGAATCAGAGATAAAAACTGTCAAAAAATCTTTGAGCTGCTCTGAGTGTGGTAAGCAGTATGTCAGTAACCGGACTCTTCAAAGACACATGACAAGTCATTCAGGAGTGAAGTCTTCAAGATGTCTGCTTAATAAGAAATGTGTTGGAGAGAAGATAAATATAGAGTCATGCAAGAAAGTCCAGGCAAGACCAAAATCAATAAGCTGTGATGACTGTGGCAAAAGATTTACTTCCAAATCACATTTAAACAGACACATGAGAGTCCACACAGGAGACAAGCCGTTTCCTTGTGAACTTTGTGGACAAAGATTTAGTCGGAAGACAAATTTAAACAGACACATGAGAGTCCACACAGGAGACAAGCCGTTTCCTTGTGAATTTTGTGGACAAAGATTTAGTCATGAGACAAGTTTAAAGAAACACAAGAGAGTCCACACAGGAGACAAGCCGTTTCCATGCGAACTTTGTGGACAAAGATTTATTCAGAAGATAAGTTTAAACACACACATGAGAGTCCACACAGGAGACAAACCATTTCCATGTGAAATTTGTGGACAAAGATTTAGTCACAAGACTAGTTTAAACTCACACATGAGAGTCCACACAGGAGACAAGCCGTTTCCATGTGAACTTTGTGGACAAAGATTTAGTCAGAAGACAAGTTTAAACACACACATGAGAGTCCACACAGGAGACAAGCCATTTCCCTGTGAACTTTGTGGACAAAGATTTAGTCGGAAGACAAATTTAAACAGTCACATGAGAGTCCACACAGGAGACAAGCCGTTTCCATGTGAACTTTGTGGACAAAGATTTAGTCAGAAGACAAGTTTAAACACACACATAAGAGTCCACACAGGAGACAAGCCATTTCCCTGTGAACTTTGTGGACAAAGATTTAGTCGGAAGACAAATTTAAACAGTCACATGAGAGTCCACACAGGAGACAAGCCGTTTCCATGTGAACTTTGTGGACAAAGATTTAGTCAGAAGACACATTTAAACTCACACATGAGCGTCCACACAGGAGACAAGCCATTTCCCTGTGAACTTTGTGGACAAAGATTTAGTCGGAAGACACATTTAAACAGACACATGAGAGTCCACACAGGAGACAAGCCGTTTCCTTGTGAAGTTTGTGGACAAAGATTTAGTCATAAGACAAATTTAAACAGACACATGAGAGTCCACACTGGAGTGGAAACTTTCAACCAGAAAATGTTAAAATAATTATCATAGGCCATGAGATGCAACTGGTGTTTTAACACCCAAATAAAATTAAATTTGATTTTGTAAAATATATTCTGTAACACCCTGATGCATGCTCAATAATCCAGGTAGAAAAATCCAAAAAAGCTAAGTCTGGTCCTCTGGACATTCAAAAAACAAAACAAAACAAAGCAAAAAAAAAAAGCTGTAGAAACGTTTTGTCTTTCGTCCGAAAGACTTCCTCAGTCTGAGAAGCTGTGTTCAGCTCAGTCTTATAAAAATCGTCAGGCTGATGGTCCTCCTTGATCATGTGAGCAGCTGGTTTCGGCTGTCATCAGCCAACTGGTTGATTCACTGTGGGAGGGTGCTATTTATAAGACTGAGCTGAACACAGCTTCTCAGACTGAGGAAGTCTTTCGGACGAAAGACGAAACGTTTCTACAGCTTTTTTTTTTGCTTTGTTTTGTTTTGTTTTTTGAATGTCCAGAGGACCAGACTTAGCTTTTTTGGATATATTCTGTAACAATTTTTTAACAAGTTCCTAATCTATGATTTGCTCCTAATTTCTCAAGAATACTTTAAAAACAAACTACGGCAATTAAACCATAGATCATAATTTGGACTATAGATGTTGGTTCTAAACTACTGGTTCAGTGGTTGTGCAATATGTGGAGAGAACCAACCAACCAATCAAATTGTTTTTTCAAACAGTCAGACCCCATGAAATGTTGTTCATGTAATTCCTGAGAGAATTGTTATTTAATCAGTTAGTTACTTGGTTAATTAACAGATTTCTCATGCAGATGAACTAATTATGTTTTAATTAAGGATGGGGCTGATCCGGTATCAGTATTGGCCTCGGCCTCCTATACCAGCATAATTTATCTATCGAATTTTCCCGATACAATCTGCAGAGATTTCTGATCCATGATGAATGTCTATGTCTGCTGAAACATCTCCACATGTGATTCCCTGCCGGCTGCTCTGCAAGGCAGGGAATCAAACTATGGAATGGATTTTCTGAAGGAAATTTATTTCATAGTTTGAAGCCAGCTAAAATGTGAGTAAATACATGAGGACTGAGAGCAGCACTGTGGCTAACGGCTAACCAACTTTTCATCTTAACATGTCCGCTGTGTGGAAGTATTTTACACTAAACACAACAAGACAGCAACGTGCAATGTCTGCAGAGCCGCTGTACCAAGAGAAGAAAGCTCCGTTGTGACCTACAATACATCAAACTTAATAAACATCTGAAAAAGCACCACATTAAAGAGCACAAGGATTGTTTAACCAGGCACTGTTGTAAAGTTAGTTTTACTTTGGACGTTGGAGCTCCCTGGCTTCAGCGGTGTGTTCCTCTCGTTTAGTCCGAAGCAGGCTGTCTAATATCCGTCAGCTGCGCTCAGTCTGCCCGTCTCGGAGGAGGAACAGACTGAGTGCAGCTGACTGAAATCACACTGCCTGCTTCGCTGCTTGATTGAATATTTGCAACCAATACTGTATATAGTTTACATTTACCCTCCAGGACATATTTATCAGTACAACAGTAGACAATCATAAAAAAGCATATGAACTGGAAAAATAAAATAATTTAACTTAAAAAAATATATAAATAAATAAACGTAGCAAAACAGCTACATTATGAAGCGATGTAAAATACTAAAATCAGGAACATGTCTGTGTTGGTTTTTGCCATGAACTTAACATATGTTTGAAGCCATTAATCACTTCAATATCCACTTCTTTAATATCCACTTCTTTAATATCCACTCCAGCAGATTGTTTTTATGCTATTAGTGCTTAGTGTATATTTAGTTGATGTTTTTCTTAGTTCATATCTTAGACCTTATTACTGTTTTTCTTTTACATTTTGTTGTGGGATGTAACTGGGACCCTGTGTACATAATCTCATTCCACCCCATGTACCACATGTGGTGTGTATGACAGTAAAACTCTATGACTCTGACTTTAAAGCTAGGAATAAAAACATGCTTTGTGTTAGCATGATTTAATTCTAACTTTGAAACTTATCCAACATTAAAACTTACCTCAAGTTGCGTTTTTGGACATGCATGCTTATGTTTGTACAAATTGTACTTGCCTGTAGAGAGGAGATTATTACAACCTCATATGAAATCAATATTGATGATTTTATCGGAATCGTATTGGTATTGGTCGACATCCAGATTTAGGTATCGTGATCTGATCAAAAGTTTTTTTTAAAGTGGATCGGTGCATCCCTAGTTTTAATTAAACTAACCTTATAGTTTTTTATATAATTATGTAGCGTCCATCCAACCAAGGCCTTATCAGAGACAAAAGTGTCCCTCAAAGACACAGAACGTCCTCAGAGACACTAGCCGTGTTTCCATCAAGGTTTCTAGCTGCGCAATTTGAAATAGCGCAGCAGAAAAGCTTAATGGAAACGGCAAATTGCGAGGTTACTTCCTGAATTACGCTAAAAAGTTTTTACGCTCGCTTGAGGTGGTTTTTGGGATTTGAGATGCGCTAAACGACAAATGGAAACACATTTTCCGACTCATTTCTGACGTAGCGAAAATTCACGTCACGTGACGTTCAGCTGTTTCCGCTCCGGACAACATGTAACATCGCTAAAACTAGTTGGCATGACAGAATAAATACAACTCGCCCGATAGCAACACGTACCTGAAATATTCTCTCGATTTTGACGAGATGTGTGGCCGGGTTCAGTTTTCAACCGCTACTTCCTGTTTACTGTAGACATGCGCAGTGCTGACGTCTGACGTAATGACGCTGACGTCTGACGTAATGACGCTGTGCGCGGCTTGGTAGAAGCGCTTCAAGCCAGTAGATGGAAACACTTCTGATCTGCATTAATTTGTATTTACATATTTGCGAGGTAGCTCAAAATACGAAATGAAAATGGATGGAAACACAGCTACTGTGTCTCCTACCCACTTCTTCTGTGTGTGTTAATCTCCCAAGTCAGGATGAGTCTACATCCTGACCACCCCTGGTTCCATTCTGACTATGATAATTAAATCTCTCTGCTAATCAACTCTCTTTTCTGAAAGAGACACCTATGCCCCTTTTCCACTGTTACGGTGCGGTTCAGTTCAGCTCGTGTGTGGTTGTGTTTCCATTTACACTTCTGTACCAGTTCTGTAGGTGGGGTCCAAAATCCAACTGTTAAAATAAAAAATGGTAAATGGAGCTTACTTATATATCGCTTTCCAGCCCCCTATGAGGGACCCCAAAGCGCTTTACAGCACCAGCCATCCACCCATTCATACATTCATACACTGGTAGCGGTAGTAACTGTTCTTACCACCTGGTGGCGGTAGTGCTCCCTTAAGCTATTTACTAACCACCACTAGAAGAAGAACACCCTAAAGGCTTTTCCACAGAATGTTGTGGAAGAGATGTCATCAGTGCTTTAAGTGGAAAAAAATAAGTGTCGGTACTCTCCCTAATGTCATAATAATATGGGACAGAAACATAGTATTTTTATCTAGATCTGTCTACTGAGTTAAAGATCAGTATTTTTAATGTAAATTTACAAAGAACAAAGCCAGTTCTAAATTAATTCCACATGTGCCAAATTCTAAAAGTTAGAGGCACTTTTTATAACTTCAAGGCTCATGGTGCTAAAGTGACATGAAAAACAACATAAAAATAAACATATAAAATAAAAGCCGACTTTACAACATACCTTGCAGCCAAGCTTTCCGTCTTTGTCAATTAGCCAGTTGTTCTGTGAGCAAAAATACTGCACTTGATCCTTTGACCAACAGTCCGGCCACTGGTCATTTTGTTGTATGTTGTTGACTGCACTTGATCCTTTGACCAACAGACCGGCCAATGGTCATTTTGTTGTATGTTGTTGACGTCTCTTTCGGCGGCAAAATCGACAGTAACAGGCGTTTGTTAAGCATCAGGCTCCTATGTGCTAATGCTAGCTTGTAGAGTCCGATCTCCGTTTTCTTGTGCAATGACAGACTGTTCGAGAGTGCTACTGTTATCAGTTAACTCTGCTCCATTTCGTGTCCTCTTGGAGCCAGCTCAACATCACAAGTGATTGTTTTCTTCCGCTTTTCCTCTCACGTGAGATGCCTAGGTCCACTTGAATGTACGGCAAGCGAGTTGCGCCAAAAACAATAGGCTTTTTCTGAGGGCTTTTTTTTTTTTCAAGTGGAGAAGACGAAAATAAGTTCCGGAATGCACCGTACTCGAAAAAAAGTCCCGGTACTCTCAGGGTTAAATTTTAGAAGTGGTGGAACTGCTTTCTGGCCCACTTAAAGCACTGGATGCTCTATGGAGTACCTCATGAGCTGTAACTTTTAAACCTGATTAATAATCCTACCTTATTGCCTTCCCTGCCTGCTTTAAACACATGTATTTTCCATTTTAGTATAGATTTTTACAATAAAGATGTATTTAAAAAATCTTCACTTTTCTTATTTAGATAAGCTCAAGGTTCATGTTAAAATTGCAAAACGTCACACTGTGATCTTTGAAACTGCTTTTACAATAAGCTACAGACTTGAAAACAATTTGGTTGAATTTTGTCCTTAAATGTTAAAGGTTTGGCTTTCATTAAATTTAAAAACATTAAAGTATTACTTATTAAATAGTCACTTGGTCTGCGAATGCCGTGGTGTCCTCCTAGAAGAGCTGAAGAGGTGGCTGTTGATGTCTGTGTCTCCCTGGTAAATCTTCTGCTCCAATGACCTGGAAAAAATAAATAAATCTGTATGCCTCTCTTATGATTGTCTATTGTTGTCGTTGTTGTCATTCCTTGTTGAAAACAGGTCTCTCTTGTAAATGAGTCCTCGAGGCTCAATGGGATTAACCTGTCTAAATAAAGGTTGAATGAAATGTGAGTAATTAGAATTAGAAGTTCTACTGTTCAAAATATTTCTGTGATAATTCAATCATGTTTCCAATCATTTTTACAACAAGCTGTTTGGTTTAATACCACTGTAAATCAATGTTGAAAGTTATTATCAAATTTCATACTTGATGATGTAAGAGCTTTTGTTTTATTTTGCTCTATTTCTTAATTTCATTTAACTTTTGATTGCAATAAAGCTTATGATTGTGGAATAGTTTGCATCCTGGTAATAATTTGAGTGGAATGCACTGATTTATTTTCAATAGAACAAAACATCTTCATTTTAATTTGAGACCTAGTTTTATGAATCTTACATAAATTAACATCAAATTACATTTAGTGATCACCGTCATTATTAGTGTTTTTACATCAAGAATCAATTTAGATTCAATTCTGTAAGACCGATGACATTTCATTGTTTCACTTCAATTAGTTTTTGCTGTCTAGATAAAGAACCATTAAGAGGGAGGAGTGGGATCTGTCCAAAACTTTTGAACTTCCATGTTTCCCTGAAAACGGTCCTCAGAGGGATGGTGAAACCCTGACGACTCTCAGGTTCCAGCAGATGTTTCTTCCATTGTTAGGCAGGATTCACAGGTTTCAGGTTTTCCAGCTCACACTTTTTATTCTTTGTATGTACATCTACAAATGATCAAGTTTCTGAGTCAACCCAGTTCAAGATGGCCGCCACAGCCACCTGACCTTAGAAACAAAAAGTTGTCTATAATTCATGAAAAAAGGCCTCATCAACAGCCCTATTCTTTTCCTCCATAAAATAAGTTGTATTCTGACGTGTTGTTGTGTTTTAAAAACTGTTTCTCTATGATCTGCTGTCTTTGCATGAATTCTGAAAATGTACTTTAGAAGTTTTAGTATAGATTAGACACTGATCACTGCAATCAGCTGCAGCTAGTAGAGTTCAAATGTTCAAAAGTTAGTTTCTAATTCATCAACTAGTTGAAGTCATAATTATTCAAGCAGCTAAAAAGTCTTGAAATCATTGGAAGTCATTAATTATTGACTGACTTCAGGTTAGTTTAGATCATTAGTTAGACACAATATATTTTCCTTATAATAATAATATTCTATATATTTTTGATGAAAATCAAATGGATCAAAGTGATAAAAGGAGTGAAATCCATCCAGATCCAGTGAAAATCTATTAAAAGAAGAGATCAAAGGCATGGTGTGATAAACAATCAGACACAGCAGGAAGGAAGGAAGGAAGGAAGGAAGGAAGGAAGGAAGGAAGGAAGGAAGGAAGGAAGGAAGGAAGGAAGGAAGGAAGGAAGAAAGGAAGTAAGGAAGTAAGGAAGGAAGGAAGGAAGGAAGGAAGGAAGGAA
>JBBPBX010008084.1:0-26114 GCA_038048925.1 Garcialebias charrua
TATTTATATATACACATATATATATATATTTATATATACACATATATACACACACACACACACACACACACACACACACACACACACACACACATACACACACACACATTTTTACACACATTTTCCTGTGTATGCACCCAACTCTCACACATTCTCATTGATTGCTGTGCTGGATGACACCCTCCTGTGCTCTCAGCTCATGACTGTTGAATCTGGTTGGGATGCAGTATGGCAGGTTGTTTTACACTTAATGTCTGAGGTGGCTTTCTTGCGTTGGTTTAATTACAAAAAGTTAATCAGTTGTTGATGCACATCCACTAATTACTTTCTGAAAGGTTAATTGAACCCTGTCCAATGGTTAACTAAAGGCTTTGCTAATAGATTAAGCTGATTTCAACAATTAATGACAAAGTGTGGGATCTGGTACCAGTCAGAGTGTGTATTGGGGTGCAGTCTCAACTACTACCACAATAAATTTACACCAGTCTTTGCCAAATTAAATAAAGTCATAGTGATTCCTGTGTTTTCTGTTGTTATTTTTACCTGCAGCCACTTTAAACTTGATTGAATTGACCAAAAAAAAAAGAGTTATTGTTGCACAACTGTATACCATGATTACTCTCTGAATGTTTCTTTAAAAACTGTTCAGAGATTCACAAGATATTTAGCTAACAAACTGACACACACAGGCAAAAACATCATCCTGCTTTTGCCTTTTGGTAACAGTCAATAAATATAGGAAGGAAGAATTTGAATATTCTCGCTAAGGTTTTAGAAACACTGATAAACTCAAGTCAAGAAGTACTCTGATTCTTTGAACAGCTTACCTCTACATCAATTTGGTTTCAGGAAACAACACAGCACAAGGACTGCTTCGTTGAAGGTTTTTAATGATGTTGGTGAAGCATTGGATGCTAAGGATTACTGTGCTGCACTTTTCTTAGACCTGTCTAAAGCTTTTGACACTGTGGGTCATGAGATCTTGTGTCATAAGCTCTCAGAAATTGGTTTCTCAGATCACACCATTTGCTGGTTCTTCAACTATCTCTCAGATCGGAGGCAATGTGTTCAACAGAACAATACTTCTTCCAGTTTTCTAACGGTTAACAATGGTGTACCACAAGGTTCAGTCTTAGACCACCCTCTTCACAATATACATAAGTAATGTAGGTCAGATCATCCCTGATGCATTCTTGCATTCCTATGCTGATGATACAATTGTTTATTGTCGAGCTAGAACAGTTGCTAAGACTTTCCATCTTTTACAGTCTGCATTCGATATCATCCAGTCTGATTTGTTCCATCTCAAACTTGTTATAAACGCTGATGAAACCAAAAGGATGTTGTTTTCAAACAGGAAATTTGTACCATTGGTTCTTCCTTCTAGCTTATCTACGCATGGTGTCCCTACTAGTTTGTTGATTCTTATAAATATTTGAGTATCTTGGTCGATTCTCTTTTAAGCCCCACGTCAAAAACTTGGTAAAGAAATTCAAAGTGAAACTGGGTTTCTTTTTCAGAAACAGATCCTGTCTAACTCTGAATGCTAGGAAACCCCTTGTAACCGAGACTTTCCTTCCCTCCACTGACTATGGTGACATCATTTACATGAATACTTTTACAAGCACCCTGCTTATTTGTTGGATGCTGCCTATCACGGTGCACTAAGATTCATAACTGGCTGTAACTACCATACTCACCACTGCACCCTGTATTCACTGGTTAACTGGTCATCATTAACTTCACGCAGACTCTCTCACTGGTACATTTTCATCTTTGAATCACTTCTTGGTCTGCGGCCTTCATACTTCTCCTCCTTTTGTCACTTTGTTGGTACAATTACAGCGTGCGCTCTCAGGACATAATTACTTGCAGTGTACCCTCAGTGCGCACCGAACTTGGCAAAGGGGCCTTCTCTTACTCCAATCCTGTTTACTGGAATATTTTGCAAAACGATCTGAAGTTGTCAACTTTGACCTCTCTAAGGAATTTGAAACAACTAAGTTCATGCCAAAAACCAACGCAACATGTTCCTGTTTTCAGTACTTTAAATCGTTTTGTAATGTAGCTGTTTTTTAATATCAGTTCTTCTATTTGCTTTTCATTTTTCATGCTTTTTACATGATTGTCTATTGTTTTCTGTACCTCGCCTGTGTTCTTTGTTTAAAACAGGTCTCTCTTGTGAATGAGTCCTCGAGGCTCAATGAGACAAACCTGTATGAATAAATGTCGAATGAATTGTGAGCCTCATAGAAACTGAAAGTTATGCACCATAACTCATGTTCCCTGAAGGAAGGGAACGAGGTGCAACATACTTGCTATGGGAATTGCGCCCCGGCGCGATTACCTGAAGGAATACATTCACGCCTTTTACGGCAGGGGGCGTCACCCCGCGCCAGAGGTACCGCCCTTTAGGTACTTAGGCGACTGACGCCCCTCCAACTGTCTCCAAAATTGCACTTCACCGAGCTTTCAGCATTGAAAAGGGCCAGCTATGTTGCACCTCGTTCCCTTCCTTCAGGGAACATGAGTTATGGTGCATAACTTTCAGTTCCCTTTCAGTTCGGTCTCTCGGTGCAACATACTTGCTATGGGAACGTAATTCATTCACGCCCTTGAAATGCTCAGTAAAATGCCTGTTAGTGTGAACGCCTGCCCTTGACCAGAAGGCATCTCAAAGCTACTTTCTATTGTGTATTAGAAAGAACAGCCTGAGTGACATCACACGCAGTAACATCCAAACTGTAGTACTTTGCAAAAGTGTTTAAAGAGCTCTAGTTCGCAGCAGCACAAATGTCTGCAACTGACACGTCCTTGAACAATGACCAGGAAGTGGCTCTCACCCCGATAGTCGCTAAATGTTTTGAGAAACTGGTCATGTCCCACATCAAGACAACCGTCAACATCAGCGAGGACCCTCATCAATATGCATACCGCGAGAACCGATCAACAGAGGACGCCATCTCCTCTGTGGTCCACACTGCTCTCACCCACCTGGATCAGAAGGACTCATACGTGCGTCTGCTCTTTGTGGACTTCACATCTGCCTTCAACACCATGATCCCCCAAACTCTGATAGACAAACTATCCACACTTGGACTAAGCCCCTCCATCTGTAACTGGGTACTAGACTTCTTAACAAACAGACCACAGTCCGTGAAGATCCACAACTTCTCCTCCTCCACCATCACCCTCAGCACTGGCTCTCCTCAAGGATGTGTGCTGAGCCCTCTTCTGTTCACTCTGCTCACATATGATTGTACAGCCACACATCCAGGCTGTCATATTGTTAAGTTTGCAGATGATACAGCTGTGGTGGGATGCATCACAGATAATGATGAATCCAGCTACAGACAGGAGGTGGAACATCTGGAGAGCTGGTGCAAAGAGAACAACCTTCACATGAATGTGAAGAAGACGAAGGAGATGATTGTGGACTTCAGAAGGAACAAACACACCCACACCCCACTGTATATAGGTGGATCTGCGGTGGAGGTGGTCTCCAGCTACAAGTACCTGGGTGTACACTTGAATGATAACCTCAGCTGGAGCAACAACACCACCAGCCTGATCAAGAAAGGACATCAAAGACTCTACTTCCTCAGACGGCTGAGACGAGCTGGTCTGAGAAGCTCAGTCCTCACCTCGTTCTACAGGTGTGCAGTGGAGAGCGTCCTGTGCTCCAGCATCAACGTGTGGCATGGAGGCTGCACAGTTGCAGAGAGGAAAGCTCTACAGAGAGTGGTGAAGGCTGCACAGAAGTCTGTGGGAGTCAGTCTCCCCACCATCACAGACATTTACACCTCCAGATGCAGAAAAAGAGCCACCTGCATCATGAAAGACCTCACTCACCCAGCACACTCACTCTTTGCACCACTCCCCTCGGGACGGAGGTTGAGGAGCATCAAATGTAGAACCACTAGACTGAGGAACAGCTTCTACCCTGAGGCTGTCAGACTCATGAATAAATAAATAATAAGAATAAACACTGCAAAATGTCACATCATGTTGATACTGATCTGTTTCTTGTTGCTGCGTTCATCTGTGACCATCTGCTCATAATGACTCATGTTCGTGCTGCTGTTTATAATGATGTTTTTCTACTACATTAGGGCTTAGTGTATTACTAGCTGATGTCTCTCTTAGTTAATCCTAGATGTTATTATTGTTTTTCTCTTGCATTTGTTGTTGGATGTAACTGGGACCCTGTGTACATAATCTCGTTTTCAACACATGTACTACATGCGGTGCAAATGACAATAAATTCTCTCTGACTCTCTGACTCTGACTCTGAAGTGGCCAAGCCCCTGGTTGAGTGAGCATGGACTCCAGGGGGCACTTGTTGACCTTTGCTACCGTATGCCCTTTTAATGGCCTCCGTCACCCAATGTGAGAGGTGCTGTCTTGATAGGGCCTTTCCTGTAGCAGGTGTGGCAAAGCAGACGAACAGTTGGTTTGTTTTCCTCCATTCGGCTGTTCTCTGCATGTAGGTGTGTAACGCCCTCACTGGGCAGAGAGCCTGTAGCCTTTCCTGTTCCTGAGTGAGGACAGGAGCAGGTGGAAAGGAGGAGAGATCAAAGTCTAGACTCCTATGGTTCAGAGTCAAGACCTTGGGAGTGTATGCGGGATTAGGCCTTAGTGTGACCTTTGACCCGTCAGGGGCGAATCTGGTACACATTGGATGTACAGACAATGCATGGAGGTCACCCACGCGTTTCGCCGAGCAAAGAGCCAGGAGAAGAGCAGTTTTATAAGATAGAAGATCTATCTTAATCTCGCTCAGAGGCTCAAATGGCGGGTCGCAAAGAGCCCCCAAGACCAGGCCAAGATCCCAACCAGGGGTCAAGGTCCTGCTGGGTGGCTTGGTTCGAAGCACACCTTTCACATATCTCATTATGATTGGATGTGCTCCAGGAGTCTTGTGTCCCCAGCTCTCGTGACAGGCAGAGATAGCTGCAAGGAACACTTTAATCGTTGAATAAGAACAACCCTTTTCCAGTAAATCCTGGAGGAAAGTTAGTAGTTGAGCCAGGTCGCAAGCATAAGAAATTAAATTTCTTTCTGCGCACCAGGCTTTGAAGATGCGCCACTTTTGCGCGTATAGAGACTGTGTTGACCCGGCACGGGCATTTTGTATGGTTTTTACCACGTTCTCCAGTAGGCCCGAAGCCATCAGCCTGTCCTTTTCAGCTAACAAGCTGGAATTAATTCCAGATCCTGGTCTAAACAGCTGGGCTGTGACTTCCTGTGTGAGTCTTTGAGGGTCAACCAGGTTGGGGAGTGGGCCTCCACGTTGATGTGTTAACAGACTTCCCTGATCGAGTCTCCTCGAAGACAGATGGAGTCTATTAAATTTATTAGATTGAGTCGGGACAGGAAAGCTACTGTTTCCCTTCAAAATAGGATTTATTGGATTGAGGGGCTGCTGCTTCGGTAAACGAGCAGATCTCCTGATTCCAATTGTTGTCCCACCCAGTGGGATACTGTTGTGTGGGAACAAGTTTGATGCAGCTTTGTGAGGAAAGTCACGTGCTGCTCTTTTACCGCTCGAGCATTACGTGTCCTTCATGAATAATAAAGGAGCAGCAGCAACGTGTGAACGTGGGGATGGTCCTTTGTGACCGGCAGACTCAAGATAATTTGTTGATAAGGAGCCCAGTTTCCTTTCAAAATCAGGAGGAAAATCCTTGTTCGACTCCGATCCTTTTACACACACAGTAACGTGATCACAGCCACTGCTTTGAGAGTGTGAAAATTGTGTCTGCCTTGGAGCATCCGACGTGCTCTCCTGTGGTGCAAACCTGTCACGTGTTCATCTGGTTAGTGTATTAGCTGGCTCCTTGCTCATAATGGAGCGGGGGTTGGGACACGTGTCCTTTCCCACCTATCTCCGCGAAAGGTGTAGGGTCTGTTCACAGACGCCTCTGAGTCTGTCTTCTGGAGACAGGTCCTGAGGCACCTTGTTGGGGCTTATTGAAAAGGCTGGCACCCCATGAGCCGTGAAGGAGGGGGATGTGCCCCCCCCCCCTCTTTATGACGGCTGACAGGCCAGAGAGGCCCGTACTGTTGACATTATTTTGTGTGGTTTTTTTTTTATCGTCAATAAAACAGGGATGTGCTGTTTTATGAGTTTTATTTGTGCTTACGTGTAACGACATACATGATTTGATGTCACTCACAGCAGGGAGAACATGGTTTGTGTATGCAACAGAGTTATCAGCCATTTGTACATTGCTACAAATAAAGTCTGAACAATGAGCGAACATCCCCATTACCGCATGGGCGGGAGGTCGTCTAAAATGCAAACGTGGGCCTGGTTCATCAGGCACGTTTTTGACGAGTGTCCCGGCTCGCCGAGGAAGCCCTATGCTTGCTCGCTTGGCGTGGGACAAACCTATTTTTGCTCCATGCGTGCTCGGAGCGAGGTTGGCTCGGCGGGGGTCTCTGCCGAGGTTCTTCCTCGTATGCTGTCCGCTTCTGCGGTGGCGCACGCGTCGTCGAGCGGTGCCGCGGCTGTGCAGGTCTGCCTCCAGCAGGCTCTCTGGGGGGGGGGCGAAACTCCGACGAGGAATGCCCACCCTGAGGGCTTCAGCCTGCCTGCGCCTTTGGTCCAGCTTGGTTTGGATTCGCTCCAAAGTCTGGCCAAAAAGTCCCTCCGCTTCTATCGAGTGGTGGAGAAAAGGCACCTTTTGTCCCTCCGGTATATCCGTCAACGTCATCCACAGGTGGCGGATCGCACTGACCACTTCCGCCATACCTCTCCCCTGAGCCACAGCAGCCGTCCCCATCATACGGAGAACGAAGTCTGTTGCTCTGCGGGCTTCGTCCAGTAATTCGGCAGCAGCTTGCTTATCCGAGGTTTCCTGCAGTTGTTGGAGTTTTTCTGCGAGGTAAGCCTGCATCATCACGGACACGTTCATGGCGCGCGCTGCGAATCCTTGAGCTCTGTAGCACTTCTCGAGAAGCGACGCTGAGGCTCTGCAAGCTTTTTTGGGGAGAGTTGGTTTTGTTCCTGATGACTTGGGAGCTAGGTGGGATGCCAGCGTGTCCTCACTCTGAGGCGCGTTGGCTAATCCCACCTGATCCATGCCTTCCACGTCGAGGAATTGTGAGAGAGGAAGGAGCATGGGCGCTCGTGGCTGAGGCCAGGTGCGGGTTAGTTCCGTGAGGAAGTCTGGGAACACGGGCATCCTTTTTCTCGTTGCAACCTGCTGTTTTGAATAAAAATAGTTCCCCGCTAGCCTCGTGACCTGTTGGCGAGGCGGGGGTTCCGGCCAGGGGATGTTCAGCGCGTCCGTTGCTCTGTGGCACAGGTCGAACAGGGATGGAGAAGTCCGTTTCAGGGAGCACAGGTACCGGGGTCCTGGAGAGGTCCTCTCCCGGATCCTCGATTTCGAGTTCTGGTTCCTCCACTGAAAATTCGCCCGAGGCTGAGATGGAGATCTCGTCTTCATTCATCATGCCTCTGGTGTCGAACTCGACTGTTAGGTCCACCATGGGAGAAAGCGGGTCAGGGCTGTCGCCCCATTCGACGCGCGTGCTGTCGTGTAGAGCCATGTGTTCAAGCTCTGGGGTCGGAGTGAGGGTCTCCGTGGTGTCTGGGTCCTGTGGACCAGCTGAGCTTCCCATGGCCTTAGCCACGAGGTCCACCCGATGCCGCAAGGTTGGGCTCGCCGTCCCGCTGGTTTTCCTTTGAAGTTTTGTCTTTCGCTTTCCCTTCTCCGGAGGCATGTCCGAGATAAGGCGAGCGAGACCTTCCAGAATCCTTTTTCTTCGTTGTTCAAGTGTCTCCTCCGTCGTGTCGCTTTCGCTGGCTAGCCGGCTAGGTATGTTAGCTGGGGTAGCGTTGTGGCGTAGTTATTACGCCGTTGAGCGAAGCAACCTGTAGAGAGAGGAGAGAAAAAACTTCGAGGTTATAGAAATGTACTGGACTAGCTTTCGCTATTCCAGCAGTATGCAGGGAAAAATTCTCTGTGCAGGGAGCGAGCTCACCTCAAGTTGAGCGATGGAGCAGCAGAGAAGTCCCGCGAAGAGAGGTAGTTCAGGTTTTGCAAGGTGAAGGGCAAAAAGAGACAGTTGGAGGGACGTCAGTCGCCTAAGTACCTAAAGGGCGGTACCTCTGGCGCGGGGTGACGCCCCCTGCCATAAAAGGCATGAATGTATTCCTTCAGGTAATCGCGCGGGGGCGCAATTCCCATAGCAAGTATGTTGCACCGAGAGACCGAACTGAAAGGGAACACAGTTTGTTTTTATATCTCAGAATCATCCACCAGAAATTTCAGACCCAGACCCTGTGTGACACACGGCTCACCTAACTCGTTGGATTCTTGTTTGTGTGGCCGGTCATGAGGCACTCCGACTCATTAATCATTCATAGGGCAGAGGGGCGTCTGCAGAGAGCTGATTCTTGGCATTTAGGTGAGAAAGGAGATTACAGTAAACACATTTCTGACTGCTGCTCTGTGGTCCACATAGAATCAATTCTCCTATTATTGTGTTTCACTTGCCAAGGGGCAATAGGCCAAGGGGATATAATATCACACAGGACTCGCCAATAATAAATTCCTATCAGCGAGGAAGCACTGTTGGCACTGGGAGGTGTCAAGTTCGTCTAAAGCACATTTTTAATAACAAACAGCCCTCCTGTGAGAAGTCAACAATGCCCTGAGGTGAGAGACGTGCTGTTTGTCAATCTTGACACATGACAATGTGTGTAGCATCGCTGCACAATACTGTATGTGTCATTCGCCTGCAGGGGTTACCGAGATTTCACATCTGAAATGAAACTGTCTGAGAGGGAAATACTGAAGCCATTAAATATTCTCAAAGCCCATAACCTCCTCTCAGCTCTGGAGGAACAAGGGAAATATGTGGGACACACACACACACAGCAGTAAAATATAAACAAATAAATAATAAAAGTGCAGCATCTTTGCTTTGAGTTTTGGGGATAGGGAGAGATTCAGAGATGCAAGAGAGCACGGGGGGATGAAATGTTGGTTTCCATGGTGACAGGCGCAATAGACACATCGGTGAGAGCTCGGTGACAGAACGGCATCAAGACGCCCAGAATCTGTGAGGCTCTTCAGTGATGTCTGATGTACGATCACTGTTTCCTCTCTTTACAGCAGAGGCTGCCCCAGTTCACATTTTGTGCCAGAACATTATTAGACATGTTATAGAGTGAGTGATAATTTAAAAAAGTGTGAGTAGCATGACGTCAGAGAGGGATCGAATCATGGCTACGACACTTGACATGTAATGTTCTAATAAAAGACGGCGAAAAAAAATCTACTGGATCCTTACTGAACAGTGGAAAAAAAGCAATGTCAATGTTTGGGTCCAATAAAATGGTCAAAAATGAATTGTTGAAGAAATATATATGAAGTAGTCTAATATGTAATGTGTTGGAAAATTGAGATGAGTTATTCATTTTGTTTTCTTACTTATAAATAATTATTGTTTGAATTGGTTGTTTTGAAAAGGGGCAAATATAATACGTTTTTTTCTTCTTTCTGCTGCCTTTCATTTTATATTTTATTTTCATAAAATACATGTGATTGTTGAGTATTTATTTTTATAAAATGAATAAATAAATAAAATAATTAAATAAAAACAGTGGAAACAGATGCTCCTAATCACTTGGCTGAAAAAAATACTTAATATACTACGGAAGGGTATTGCTGTCATCCATGATATAATATTTTTTGAGCTTATGTAGTAAAAATGTGATACGTATGTAGTAATAACGTGATATTATGTAGTAAAAACATGATATTATGTAGTAAAAACATGATGTGTATGTAGTAATAATGTGATATTATGTAGTAATAACGTGATATTATGTAGTAAAAATGTGATATGTATGTAGTAATAACGTGATACGTATGTAGTAATAATATGATATTATGTAGTAAAAATGTGATATGTAGTAAAAACGTGATACGTATGTAGTGATAACGTGATATTATGTAGTAATAACGTGATATGTAGTAAAAATGTGATACGTATGTATCACATTATTACTACATACGTATCATGTTATTACTACATACGTATCATGTTTTTATTACATAATATCACGTTATTACTACATACGTATCACGTTTTTACTACATAATATCACGTTGTTACTACATAACATCACATTATTACTACATAATATCACGTTATTACTACATAATGTCACATTTTTACGACATAATATCACGTTATTACTACATAATATCACATTATTACTACATAATATCACGTTATTACTACATACGTATCATGTTATTACTACATAATATCACGTTATTACTACATAATATCACGTTATTACTACATAATATCACATTATTACTACATAATATCACGTTATTACTACATAATATCACGTTATTACTACATAATATCACGTTATTACTACATAATATCACGTTTTTACTACATAATATCACGTTATTACTACATAACATCACATTATTACTACATAATATCATGTTATTACTACATAATGTCACGTTTTACTATATAATATCAAGTTATTACTACGTAATATCACATTACTACATAATATCACGTTATTACTACATACGTATCACGTTTATTACTACATACGTATCATGTTATTACTACATACATATCATGTTTTTACTACATACATATCATGTTTTTACTACATAATATCACGTTATTACTACATAATATCACATTATTACTACATAGGTATCACGTTTTTACTACATAATATCACGTTTTTACTACATAATATCACGTTATTACTACATACGTATCACGTTTTTACTACATAAGCTCAAAAAATGTTATTTCATGGATGGCAGCAATACCCTTCCGTAATATACTGCAACACTGCTAAAACTGAAAATAAAGCTTAAAGATGAAAAAAAATTTTTTTTTTTTTTCCATTTATAGATGGCCTCCCTTCACACCTTATAGCCATCCTCTCACTCCAATATGTATTTTTTTTTAATAGAGAGAAAGAAAGAAAAGAGAAAGTGAGACAACAAAACAACAATTGTCCACAGAAAGAGCACAAGGCAAACACACCAAACCTCCGTCCACAATCCTGCAAAGCACATGACAGAACACAACAACGAAACATACAAGCATAAAGACTGATAATATTCATGACCTTGCAAATATTTCTATAAATACACATACCCATACCTACAAATATATATACAATATACATACATATATATTTATATTCATTTATATACCCATCTACATACATCTACTATACATCCCTGCATCCATTTGTGTGTGGTTGTGAGCATGCATAAGTGAATGAGGTTCCTCCAATAGAACATTTAGTAGCGACTGTGAAGCATCAGAGACCCGTCCCCCCAAAGCCCGAGACAGACGAAGGGGCGATCAAAGCCCAAGACCCCAGGAAGGACCCCGAGCCCAGAGTCCCCAGGACCACCCGAACAGGACGAGCCACTCGTCCACTCCCCAGATCCGACCAGTGGAAGAACCGGACGAACCCCACCAGGGACCACACACAATGACCCCCCGGGGTCAACAGCGACAATACACAGGCCCCCGCCGGAGCCCGCTGCACCGACGTAGCCCCAGGGCCGGTCACCGAGGCTCGGGCACCGGGGACGCCCATCCCTCAGGTCCAGACCCGACAGGACCAGAGGACCCGAGCCCCACCAGGCAGCCACCAGGCCGAGCTGACAAACGCCCAAGCGCCCAGCCCCAGATAGTGAGGGCCCCAAGCACGCCCGTAGGCAGAGGAACACCCACCAGGGGGCCACGTGGCAGGAGCGCGACACTGGGTAGCCTCAGAAGTATCAGAGAGGGGGCAGTCCAAGTCCCAGCCTGACACTTAAACATTCATACACAGACACACTCATTCAGACCCACCCTCATCCTCACCCTCAGTCACAGAAAGACAAACAATAACGACACGCTCCATTCATAATCCCGATGCACACTCTATACCCCCTAGGTCCAAGACATGTACCTGCTCCCTACATGGGGCAGCCCACATCCAAACCCAGGAGGTAGACCCATTCATTCTGGGGTGGAGAGCAGCAGACGTCCAAGATCCGGCACACCCCGCGCCCTGCCGACAGGACAGGACAGGACACCCGAGCCCAAGCAGCCCCAGAGGGAGCGCACTGCCAGCCCCGCCCACGGCGATGAAAAATTTAAATTTGTTTCACTTGCGGCACTAAAATGTAAGAACCAAGTAGATCATAGGCTGAAAACCAAGAGGAGTCCTGAGTGGAGTGTGGTGGTAGCGTTTCCATGGGGTGAGACCCTCACGCACCATGGTTATAGAGAATTCAAACAGGACTGGCCACACTGGACTCGTGACTGTGGCTACAACCATATAAAAGTCATGGTTTAGATGTGATCGGGGTACTACAAACATTACACTCCTAAATGTATGTTTTGTTTTGATAAGCCACCCCAAGATGACCAGTGGCCCTCATCAAACAGTTTATAGCCCCAGCTAAAAAAAATTGGGAGGTGCTCCTGGACTTGCAAAGCTTCATCTTGACAATCTGTGAGAGTTGTGTGGGTGTAGTGAGCGTGCAGAAGAAGGACTTGGTGACGAGGACGAGGGGAAAAAAAATCAGGACAACACTTGGTAAGTACTAAGAAGACTGCAATTTGCTTTCACAATTCAGGGTTTCCATATTTGCTGCAGTCCATTCTCATTTCATTTAGATTGTTTTAGTAACTTTAGGGAAGAACGTTGATCTGAGCTAAAAATGACGAATTGTTGTTTTTCTTTCGGCTGCTCCCTTCTTCGGGGATTGCCACAACAAGCAAACTTGCATGAAAGCTTTGGCAATTGTTTTGCATCAGATGACCTTCTTGATTCAACCTAGGCTTGAACCTGCAACCTCAGGATTTACAGGACCGATCATCAAGCCACCGCAGCCACCAGAGCTAACAATGAAGAGTGCCATTGTCCAAAGTTAAAAACAACCAATATACTGTACCCTCAAACCTGAACATACTGTATACGTATTCAGTACTTGTGAACCATACAGTGTTGTATACGTATTCAGTACTTGTGAACCATACAGTGTCATAAGTTTCTGAAGAAAAATCACAGAGAATCAAGTCACATTTTCAAAATGATTTATTTGATTTTATTTATTTGCCCAATACTGTATTTAAGCAGGTTAGTCAGTTGAGAACAAATTCTCATTTACAATGGCGACCTGGCCAAGAGGCAACAAAATACAGGAGTGCGAGAACACCTGACAGTCAAACATCAAGTTGAACAGACCATGTGAAATGATGACAAACAAAGAGCTAGGAAAGGTTCCATGGTACAAGAGAGTCACAACAGAGATTGAGGAGGAAATTGCCAAAAGTGTGCAACTTAGTTATTCATCCTCTGCTACTTGACATGTTGCCAAAGTTGGATGTAAATATGGCAGCAGGGGCGTAACTTTAGGTCTAACATTGGGGGGGTTGTGATTAACAATAAACACGAAAAAATTGTACACTATACGCTTCGGTGTTTAATACGCGTCATCGCCACGCGACGCGTCAGCTTTGTCCTGATCAAGATGGCGGCGACAGGACCCAGCCAGTACGAAGAACTTCACAAAGAAACACGGTAAAAACAATTATTTCTTTGCGAGAAAAAATATATTACTAAGCTGACTTTATAGAAGACGTGTTCCTGAGTTTAACGAAATGTTCAAATCAGCTGGATTTAAAAAAAAAAAAGTTCGCTGATTTTTATGCAGGCGCCAGGCGGGTCAAACCGGACGCTTTCTTTCTTTAAATTTAGCTAAATAAACGCTTAAAAATATACAGTATTTCTTCGCTGACTTATGGGTGATAGTAGACGTACTCCTGAGTTTAACGAAATGTTCAAATCAGCTGGATTTTAAAAAAAAAAGTTCGCTGATTTTTATGCAGGCGCCAGGCGGGTCAAACCGGAGCTTTCTTTCTTTAAATTTAGTTAAATAAACGCTTAAAAAATATATTTCTTACCTCACTACAGCAGACGGGCTCCTGAGCTGAACCAAATGTGAAATCAGCTGGATTTAAAAATCCGCGGTGTGGTTTATGAGTGGTATCTTGCAAACAAAAACAGCTACCGGTACATCCATAGCAGGGAGCGGGCAGCCAGAGTAATCAGTCCGACCAAAGGAGGCCTTTTTCGGACACATGCATGTAGAAACTTCTGGGCAACTTCATGAGCAGCTCCGTGACTCACGTGACTTCCTGTAGCCGGTGGGATGGGTGATACCAAATTATTTGCAGGGGAGGGGGTCAGTCCTCAGGGAGTTTGCTTAAAAACACGCAGCAATTTTACTAAAAAATTTGAATGAATAAAGAAAATCAATTATTGATGTAAGATATGTATAATGACGAAATGATGTCATTTTATTGGGGGGGTTGAAATGACTGGATCAAATTATTGGGGGTGTTAAACCCCCCCCATCCCCCGTGTAAATTACGCCTATGTATGGCAGCACTGAATGCATGAAGACTTAATTATCTTCTCTTCATACAGTGCCTAAGTTTGATGTCAGATCACACTGGTATCAGGTATTTGCAACAAAGATGTGAACAATGAACCAAAATGATCAAGAGTAGCATAAAATTGGATCAGAGTCCAAAAGCTCACATTGTGAATGTTCCAGAGCATCATCCAACCATCATCACTCAGCTGCCTGCCTCAAGTCTACAAAAAAGGCTGCTACTATAAGAGGAACGATCATAATGGGATGCTAATAAATCCTCCGGAGAGCACTGGGACTTCAGAATAATGTTTCCCAGAATGCTCATCAATCAGACAAGCGAGAGACTGAGTTGCTCTCAAACAGCGTCTGTGTAAGCATCGCTTCACTACGTCTAATGAACAACCCACACTCGTGTTTTTCTTCGGTGTCTCAGGTTGATGTAAAGAAACGTTATTTAATGACTAAAGCTACATCCTTTTTTCCACTCCAGTGTTACTTAGACCGGCAGAGCTTCTCTCCCAGTGACATCCCTGTCACTGATTTCTCCCATTTTCTGTTTCCTCCATCTAGAGTTTGTAAATCATCCTGTTGGACAGATTAATTTATTGTATCGCAAAAACTGTTGAATTTGGATTTAGTTTGATGCCTTTCTCCTTGTGTGTTGTTTATTTTTAAGTTTGTGCTTTTTTTGAGATATTTTGCCAATTTAAGTGTAACTTATGAGATGAGCTCTGTGTGTGTGAAACTTACTACTGTATACTGTACAGTACTTTGTGTTATACATGGGATAGGTCACATTACAAATACATAAAACATAGATATCATTAGATTTCTTTGTACTAAAGCTTCCATGCCATGGCTATGGCAGCTTTAGGTAAAGCTATTATATGTCATTATACTGTATCTGACATTTTCCTATCTTCATGTCTCCTATAATTAAACAAAAGAAAAAGTCAAACTTGCAAGCTTTCAAACAACAATATCATGATACTTTTCCATTGCTAATATTTTTTTCAGCAGCACAGTAATTCTGACCTGATTGACAAGTCAACGGCTAATCTGTTGGGAGGGAAATAAAGTGAATTGCTGCCGTCTTCACATTTTCGGTTTGAAATATTTTATAGCAATTAAAGGGAACACTATATTGAAACCTTTTACATTGATGTCAGTTTTACATTATATGGTTATTAACATTAAATTATTTGGGTAGTTACAAGCACATATAGCATTAGCAGCCTTGCTGTAGCACTTGTTCCAGAATAACCATGGGAAACTGGCAGTGAAAAGGTCTTTACATTTGGGTTTGTAGGCTATATTGCAAAATTTCTAAGACTGGAGCTGTTTTAAAATGACAATTCACTTCAATTTTAACTCCGCTCACACTAGTTATTAACTTGTCAATTTGGTCAGAACATGGAATTGGGGGCCAGTTGCTATGGGCTGTTCGATCCCTATACAAAGGGTGAAAGAGTTTGGTTCACATTGCCAGTGGTAAGTGGGACCCTTTCAGGGTGGGAGTTGGACTCTGCCGGCTGCCCATTCTCACCGATTCTGTTCATAACTTTCATGGACAGAATTTCTCGGTGCAGCTAGGGGGCAGAGGGGTTCCGGATCGGCTGCCTCATGATTCCATCTCAGATGATGTGATCCTGTTGGCATCATTGTGTAATGATCTTCAGCTCTCAATGGAGCAGTTCGAAGCCGAGTGCAAAGCAGTTGGGCTGAGAATCAGCACCTCCAAATCTGAGGCCATGGTCCTCAGTTGGAAATGGGTGGATTGTTCTCTTGAGGTTCTGCCTCAAGTGGAGGAGTTCAAGTATCTTGGGATTTTGTTCATGAGTGAGGGAAGAATGGAGCGTGAGATTGACAGACGGATTGGTGCAGCATCTGCAGTATTGCAGACTCTGTGCTGGTCCGTTGTGGTGAAGAGGGAGCTGAGCTGTAAGACAAAGCTGATCTGTTTACCGTTTACCGGTCGGTCCATGTTATTACCCTCATCTATGGTTACGAACTCTGAGTGGTGACTGAAAGAATGAAAATGCAGATACAAGTTGTTGAAATGAGTTTCCTCTGCAGAGTAGCTGGGCTCTCCCTTAGAGATAGGATGAGAAGTTTAGTTATCCGGAAGAGACTCAGAATAAATTCACTGCTCCTCCACATCAAAAGAAGCCAGTTGAGGTGGTTCAGGCATCTGGTAAGGATGCTCACTGGATGCATTCCTAGTGTAAGAGACGTGAGACAGTTTAACCTGACACACTTCTACTTTAATTAATATTCTACTTGTTCAAGGTCAGAATAGTAATTCACGGGTTCTCTCTTTTTCAAGGATTTAATCAATAAATTGTGTGACCAGGTACAATGTACCGGTAATGTAAAAGGCATGAAACGTTAATTTATGTTGATTCACCAGGAGATGGATCATTTATTAACAGAATCATAAATTACATCAACATATGTACATTGATTGATCGATCAAATTCCTATAATTCAACGTCAGCAGATGAAATCAGGGACAACAGAAAACAAGTAAATAAGATGACATATTACTTATATCTGAAGGTTCTTTAATGTAGTTACTGGCAAGAATAAGTTTAAAAGAAGTAGCTAAGAGGAGGAAGGAAGAGAAGTTTATCTGGGAATGAAATCAGACCAGAACATGGCAACTCTCGGGTGACATCAGCTAGACCCAGATCCGCTCGTAAACAATCACAACTCTTTACCTTGCGAAGATTAATTTGCCCCGGTTCCAGTAATGCTGTGATCACACCGAACAGCTTTTCAGCAGCAGGAGCGTCCAGTTTACATGTAAAGTCAATGGGGGACGCGCTTCCAGCCACGTCTTGGCGTCGGGCGTCACGTCGTGTGCGTGTTGAGCGTGCTGGAAAGCGTTTTCCGTGCACGTGAACCGGCTTCAGCCTCCAAACCGCGCATTCAACATGCTGAAGATTTCGCGGTTCAAACTTTCAAACGCCGCTCAACTCTCCCTGATTGGTTGGTGTGTCAACCAATCAGGGAGAGTCGGGGGGAGAAGAGAGGGGGAGAAGAGAGGAGGAGAAGAGAGGAGGAGAAGAGAGGGGGAGAGTCCCTATGTGACGCGGAAACGAGGGGGCGCGCGCACTATGTGACGTATTGTTTGTGGGACACAGAAAAGACCCGCGAGGTCGTGTACTATGGAAGAGAAACTCATTGTAGCTGTGTGTTCGCGACAAGTCCTTCACGACCAGTCAAGTCTGCTCCACAGAGACGGAAATAAAAAGCTCCTCGCCTGGCGGAGTGCGCAGGACTCTGTGCGCAGGACTCTGTATACCGGTAAGCTCCTCCCACACACCCCGCAGCAGTTTCGCGTTCTGGCTTTCTGGTCCAAGTAGGTCCCGACACCAAGTGCGTCCACTTGCGTGCGTGACAAGCTTTTTGGAGGTTGAAACGCTGTTCGGTGTGACCACACCATAAGAGATGGAAGCAGCCTTTAGACGCACAAAGGTGTTTAGTCCAAGTTATGTCCGAGCTGGACTTTGGCGTGTTTACTTCTTCAGCGGCTCACTGAGGTCCGTGTCAATCTGACCAAAGTAGTGGTCAGTTCCGGTTGATTTTCAGAATAAATTATTCTTCAAGAAGAACATTCATTGAAAGTTTTTGGAGCTTAACGCTCGAGTGAGTTTACAGCAGTCTTGCTGTTAACTTGGCTGGTGAACTAGACCTTTGGCGCTTGGTCAAATTCCCCTAGCTTAGAGAGAAAGTCATTACATCCCAGCTTCCTCGTAGAACTAAAGTTCCAGGAAGTTTAGAACTTTTAAAGAGGATCTTGACGTCAGTAGTACTCACTACCCTCATTGGTTCGTTCGTCCAGTGGGAGGAAGTTAACTGACGTTATCAGGATTCAAGGTGAAAGTCAGAAGCAGTCAGAAACAGAAAGAATTGTTTAGAGAAAGACAGGGAGTTGTGGAGCCAGCCTCATGAAAACAACTGATTACTGTTTTCTAACCTCTAAACAAAACTGAGAAGTTCAGTCTGACATTCTATTCAACTTTAGACAGAGTTCTATGATTCATGTATCCACATATTAAGAATACACCATATGAACATTAACAATGATCATTCAACATATTGAAAAATAACACTGCTAATGCAAATAACACAAGGTTATGCATTAATTATATTTGAATTAGCACAAAGTAAAAGAATAAGAGAGTCTCTTGTGATTTAATTTGTGTCTTGATTCAAATTAATAAAATAAATCAGTGTAATGTCCTTGTTCTTGAAGATTCAAAGAAAAGGTGTTTCAACACAGTTTTCAGAGACCAGGGTCTGGTCCACTACACTAGGGAGGTGCTTTGGGCATGTCCAATTGGGAAGAGACCCCTCAGAAGACCCAGGACACACTGGAGAGACTACATCTCTCGGTTGGCCTGGGAACGCCTTGGGGTCCTCCCAGAAGAGCTGGAAGAGGTGGTTGTAGAGAGAGATGTCTGGGCCTCCCTGCTCAAAGTGCTGCCCTCGAGACCCGACTTCAGAATAAGCAAAAGATTCATCCATTGTAGCAATCCATTGATGGATGGATACATTTTATTTGTCAAAACTGTAGTACCAGTAAAGAGCTTTCCACTGCCGGCAAGTTTTTAGAGGGCTGTTTCTTATGTTTTAAGGTTAGGGGACTAGTCAGTCTTGACAAAATTGTAAGAAAATACACAAAACTTGGGACAAAGTTTACTGGAAATTGACATGCATATTAACAAAAAAAAAGGGAACATTAGTCCTCTAAAATTATAGAGACTACGTTAACGCCAAAATTACACTACATACGGTCCGCTCCGCTCCGCAGGTCGCAGCTGAGCGTCTCAAACTCCAATTTCCACTACCTCCGCTCAGCTCAGGTCCGCCTGCATGCGCCGCTCCTAGACGCATGCGCGGGATTTGCGGGATCGCGCGATAAATCAAGTGATAAATAAGTAAGTCAGAACAAAACAATTCATTCGGTGGAAGAAGGAGAACAACAGTAGAGACTGCTGCCTTGATCTTCTCTCGTAAATGAGCGACAGGACATGGTTTGAGCAACAGGAAGTGATGTATTACATTTCAGAATAAAATACTTTATTTATTTATTTATTTCTTGTATTGCGTTTGTAGGCGTAGTCATAAATGATAGTTTGAAAGCATTTTTGTACAAATAAATCCGTATAGAGCTAGGATTAAGTCCGCCCGTGGTGATTTTATTTTGTAAATACGGAAGTTGTGCTCGTTCCTTTTCCTGTTGGTGCGACGTAATCTTCAAAAGTTGACTCCGCACAGCTCCGGCGTCCGGCAGAAATAGAAAAATTTCTAATTTTGACGGACTGCCGTCCGCTCTCCGCAGCTCGCCGCCGCCGTGCGGAGCCAGTGTAAATTCTGTCATTGATTATAATGGGTGCGTATTTGCTGCGGAGGTCGGACCGGAGCGGGGCGGAGCCGTAACGCATGTGGTGTAATTTTGGCGTAAGAATGGTTGGACAATCTCCAGAAAATCCCTTGCGAATGCTGTTCACAGTTTGTTGCCAACAGTTGCTGCACAGTTCGATACTAGCTGAATCCTGTAGTCCTAGTCTTTCTACAGAAGCCCACTTCAAACCACTTACTTAAAGATATCTCATTTACTGTATATTGGTGATTGTGTCCTTTAAAGGTCAAGTTGGGGAAATTTCATTGTTCATGTTTCAGCTTTTTGCATGGACAAAAGTGGACCTATAGGAGGGAAATCTATTGGGGGGTGGGGGGGTTCTGACTAAAAGCTGAGGCAGCTTCACTCTATGATTATTCCTCACAGAGAAGATCTTTGGATGAGAAGAAAAGGTGACAGGGAAGTACCGGGTACCTCTGCATCACCCTCGGCTTCATCAATTTACATTTCTGAACCGTCCGAAGTCACCCTGGTTTCCAGCCTGAGGGCTGCGCATCTGCCTGGAAGAGTAATGAGAGGCAAACGGTGCCAGAGGTTGACTTTGAGTACCAGCATAACAATCCACTGCAGGAAGTGTAAACCATCTACGCTCTGTTCACCAGATCAATTCTAATTTTGTTCCTGGAGTCAATACTCTTCTCATATCATGCTTTCTCCTCAGCTACATTTTTTATTGGGTCCTTGCATGTGTGTAGAGGGTTAAATCAAATCTTGTACTGTGTTCTGGCTGAGATCATAATCTATAATGTACATTACATGCCTAAGACTGGCATTCTTTTTTCTTTTGAGCTGCAACATTTCTATTGTATGTACCTTTATGTGATTCTATTATCTATTGTACTGGGGCGCCATTGAACGCAGAAAGCTGCTGTTACAGCATTATCACAACTTCTTATAGCAGAGAAACCAACTTTAACTCCAACAGGAAACTGTTCTTATTGCTGCTGTTGTCCTTTCTTTTGCTATACCGGTATTTCACTTTAGTTTGTCATGCCTGCCTGTTTACCAAAATGAACAGATTAATGTCAGGATGAAAATACAAGTTTTAATGGGAGTAAATACATTTTCTACAAACATGCACTTTTTGCAAAAATGCAGTGCTGAGTGCTTAATTACTTTGCTGAATAATGTAAGATACGAAAAATTTGATTGTCTACCACAACTGTGGCAGAAAATAAGTATTTTATTTTCATTTCATATTGGCTAGGTTTTTTTTTTTTTTCACTAAAAGTGTTCATTTAGGCTACGCTATGTTTCCTACACTGTGACTAGTGTGCGTGAGAGAAGCGGAGCGTGCTCTATCACACAAGGAGAGCTGTTGGTCAGGCTACTTCTTGTTGTGCCATTAACTCTAAAATAGTTATTGGATCAAGAGTTTCCTTAAGTAGGTAAAACTCAATGTTAAACAACTGTTAAAATATACCAGAATGTACAGTGGTGTATATGAACAATATTAGGAAAAAAAATAACTGAATTCCATTAAAGGGGGCCACATATTCAAAATTCACTTTTTAATGTTTTTTTTAACTCAACTTTGGGTATGAACTTCATAAAAAAAACTGTGCTAGGGCCAAAAAAATGCACCCAGTGGTTTATTTACTCTAAGTATATTTATTTATCTTTGATAGAAACAGTTCGTTTCTCACTTCCTGCGGTTTGTGACTTCACAAACCGCAGCCAAAACCACAACCCCAACCTTTGTCCCGCCCCGTCACCTAGCAACCCCTGGTGATGCTCCACCCACTTCAGTATGAAAGAGGTGACGGACGGTTGTTTTTCCTTATTTCATGTCAGCACAATGGCTAAAAATGTCACAGAGTCTAGCCAGCTAACGTGAGCGTTGCAAAGATTCTCTAACCCTCCTGGCCCAGATAATGGCAGTTTTCAGATGGGAGTCTTGAATGAACAGCGATGCAGCATGTTGCAGTGTGTGTGTGTTGGTTTATGGGTCATAGCAGGCCAGACTACGTACCGCTAAACCACATTAACCAACCTGTGTGTGTGTGTGTGTGTGTTTGTGTGAGCGCGCTGATCGGGGGAGACAGCTATGGATTTTAACGCCGTCATTAGGGGGAAGAGCAAATACACACCCTCGAGAGAACAAATGAGACCCTCGAGAGAACAAATTAGACCCGCGTGAGTGCAAATCAGACCCCGTGAGCGTGTGTGTCCGCTGCGAGTGACATCCGCTCCCTCCAGCGCGCGCGCACAGGGGGAGGGAGGGAGACGTATTACAGAGGAAAAATTAAAAATGACACGACAACTTGTACACGTCTGATCTGTCCCACAATAAATACGTCGCGGTCCAGTTCAGCTCAGCTCAGGGCTCTGGGTGGCAGTAACGCGAGTTCAGACATCCTCGTCTGCCTTTGGAGGGCGGAGTTAATGTAAACAGATCTTTGAAGGGCGTGAACTTCAGATCTCATTAACATAAACCAGTCGTTCAAAACGAAAGTTAAAAATGACAGAATTAAAAAGGGTATAATTGATTATCTAAGAATTATTTTGTGTATTAAATTGAATGAACAGTGTCTGGTAACCCCACAGACATACCATAAAAATTTTAAAAACCTATCTGTGATCTCCTTTAAGACAAACTGGAAATTGTGCTTTTATTATTATTTTTACTTTATTACCGGTAACTACGTAAACTAGAACAACAGAACAATGTACAGTACACATACAACAGTTACAGTTAGCAGACTAGGTATTTGTAATGCCGCGCCAACAAAACTAAAATGTTAAACTAAAATGTAAAACTAAAAAGTACAACTAAAATGTATGTCAGCAAAACTTAATTATCTTGAAGATCCTGTTGAGTTTTCCCAGTCACATGTCTTCTTGAACGAAACATAGCTCTCCATTTCTACAGGCCAAAAGCTAGCCTGCTAACTGTATCTCCGCTCTTTGTGTACTGTACATTGTTCTGTTGTTCTGTTTTATGTTGTTAATAAAGTTTAAAAAATACACACAAAAAACAAACAAACACCACTTCCGGTTTGGCCTAATGTAATTCCATTTTCTCTAATATTGTTGTGTTTTTGTTGCGTTTTTTTGAAATGTGATTCTGTTTTTTCAAATGTTGTTCATTTACACCTCAGGGCCACCATATAAATGCAGGAAATGGCATCTATTTTATTCAAAAATGATAAATTATAGACCCCAGACCCCACCACCAATGTGTCCCCAACAAATTACAAATGCTTCTGACGCCAATGGCCACCACATTGTTCAAGCCGAGAATCATTGTCAGCACTGTGGGCTTAGCAACCCTAAAGGGCATATACTAGAATCACTACTGATGTAAGTTTATAATTACATGATTTTAATAATAATTGGTCATGATCTAAAGTGGACCAGTCTAAGGTGTGAAACTCCGGGGCTGAAGAGTCCCACTCCGGTCCTGGCTAAATGTCTCCAACGTGCAGTGTTACCAGGAGTCGGAATAAGTGCAGCGCAGCTGAAACAGCTAGATATGAACACTGTTTGCCTATTTCAACAAACCAGAAGAAGGCTTGACTATCTGGACCATAATGCATCGCAACACACGGACATTGAGCGTGCACATCAGTAACTGTAGGAAGGCCAACGAGTGACCAATATGAGCAAATTGCTAACTTAAAGCCGAAGGTAGTGTAAGAAGACAAGAATAAATTCAGTATGGTGAAGCAGATGTTCAAAGAAAACATTTTAAAATAAACTGAAGCGATCTCGTTTTATTTTCACGGAGAAAAGGTTTGTAAATAAATTTAAATATTTATTTGGCTTGATCCTAACAGACATTTGTGCAATGCCTCCAAAATGTTTGAACATTTCATAAGGTCTCTCAAATATTAAACGAGGAAGAGACACAGAGCTGGCAAAATAAATAGCTATATATAGACATTTCTCATGTTTAATTGTTTAGTTTTTGTCATTCTTGTTGATGCTATCCACAAAAATCAAAAAGTTCTGCCAATGTTCACACCGTCGAGACCTAGAAAAGTGGAGACATCTGTCAAATGTCTTTTAGAAGAAAGGCTCAGCTCATTAAAGAGCTGCTGGGTGAGTCAAATTTGCATTATCACATGCAAAAGTTCCAGAATGACAGAATCATCAACTGCGATTCCTGTTGTGTGAAGTAGTTACCGTTTGTCTGCTGAAGTCTTGTATCGGTTTGTAACTGAGGCAGGAACACCATCATTTGTTTGAGCTGTAGTTAAGGGATGTTAAAACTGAATTAGAGGACTAAAGTTATCCTCGAAGGATTTGCATATTGTTCATCATTTCAGGCCAGAGCTTTAAACTTGGATATTTTCTGTAAATAAATGGTGAAACTATGTGGTGTTTTAGCATTTTTGGTTAAATTTTAAAACATTATCAGTAAGCAGTATGTGTCAGGAATGAGTCTCAGCTACTACCACATGAAATTTTAGCTCAGTGTCTGTGAAATTAAAGGTTTTATAGCCATGTATGTGTTTGATAAAGATAATTAACTGGCAGCCATCTTGGACTGAGTTGACTTTAAATACAAGCTGAACACCTACATCTACCTATTGTTTAAGTTTCAGTAAATTCAATTTTGAGATTCAGGATATATTCTCTAATAAACACACACACATAAAGGAGGCAATAACACAATTGTTGCCCACGCTTTATGGCAGCAGACAATAAAAGATATATAAAATGCAAGCCGTAACAGCAAGCCTGCGTGATGTTGTCCCTGCGTGTTATGAACCCTCCGAAGAAATGAAATCTAAATGACAGATGAAAGCCTCTCAGGAGGCAATAAAACGAGCCTTACGCTCAGGTGCATCTTGTAAACATGTAAAACCCCTGATTTTCAGATTTATCACCAGGAGCATACCCTGCAGCGGTTTCCTGATGTGTTCCCTGCGCTGCCGTTAACCATCCATCCCCGTCATGACTCACTGCCGACACTGTTAATGAGCGTTCCAGCTGAAAGGTAAACGGTGCATATTCATTCGCAGCAGTCTCTCTGAAAAAACAGAGAACTGAACGCGCCGATGAAGCAAGAAGAAAAATGGGTTCCCTCTATTATACAACGTATCAAAGAAAGTGCAAGGTAAACTATAAATAAATGATAATATCTAGCCTGTCAGACTGACTAGTGTAGTGGTACACCTCTTTCTCTGAAAACGTTCAGTGAGACACCTCTTTCTTGGAAAACCTTCATGGAAAGGACAGCACACTGTTTATCCCATTAATTTGAATCCAGGACACAAATTATCTCACCAAGAGACTCTTTATTTTTGTTCTAATTCAAATAATCAAAAGAATAACCTTCTTTTTTGTATTATCATTATTATTTTCAATATGTTGATAATTAAATGACTCTGTTTAATCGAAGGACAGGTCAACATGAGCTTTTCAGTATTTGATTAGAAGTGTTAAGACAGTTTAATCAGTTTTAATCACAAACCTGGCGTCTGTCTTCCCTTCTCCTTCATTTTCTCTTCCTGACTTCCACTAATCTCCCCCTACTTCCTGGTTTAACTAATTACGAGTAACAGGAAGTCAGGCTCTCTTTAAAAGTTCTAACTTGCCTGAGTCATCAGTTCAGCTGGAGAGTTGAGAAGAGATGGGATGAGATTCTCTTGAGCTGTTGAACGTGGTCATGAGCCAACGACCTCGTCATCAGTTCGGATTACAGCACGCCGCTGTACATCCAACCGAGCCTAAAAGCTCCAAACTTTTTAATAAAAATTCCTTCTGAGGAATATTTTATTTTGAAATCCAACCGGAACTGCCATTCATTCATTCATTCAACCTTTATTTATACAGGCCGTTACTTCTACCGATCGAAGCGGACCCAGGAGACGCTGAAAGATAAACAGACTGAACCTCGGACGTCAAGGAAGGCTCCATTATAATAATCTATAATATCTAGCCTGTCAGACTGACTAGTCTATGACAAAGATGACATGTGGCCACTAAGAGCTGCGGCAATGACCAAAATTTATGGAGGTAAGACAACTAGACGGTGCAATGGTCACATGACGCTGTGACTCACTGGAGGGGCGGGAGCCATAACCAGAGAAGGCAAACATCCGGCTTCAGCATTGTTGTAGTTATTGACAAAATAGCCAGGAGTATGAGTCGATCATGTAGAAATTGTAAAAATTATTAATATGTTGTGAGAATGTACAAAGTATATACAGGTAGTCGACTTGCGACGACCTCGACTTACGACGTTTCGGGGTTACGAACGCCCTCCCATTGAAAAA
>JBBPBX010008084.1:29441-46630 GCA_038048925.1 Garcialebias charrua
TTGTTTACTCATTTTAAACTAAAAGAGCCACTTTTTTTTATGTTTTCTGTTTTCTAAAGGTGTTCACTTTTTTACTTTAAGTGTAAGCCTTCAATTTTTTTAGGCTTGGACCTCTTCAATTTATGAGAAAAAGGCTCTGTTTGCACATTTAAGATGTTTTTTTTATTTATTTTGAACTTTCTGTTTTAATCTGGAATAAAGGCCCTGCATTAGTTTGTCCCGGACTAATTTTAGATATGGTAAAAGATTTTCTTAAAGTACAGTTTGTTAACAGTGAAAATGTGAATATTGGTAGGCAAGACCATAAATGTCAAACATTGGACTTTCATTTGGACTTTTAACTAGGAGGAAATTTTTAATAACTGGTCCGCAGCCATTTTAATTGAATACTCCTGCTGTAAGCTATCTAATGTATATAAAAATGTAAAAACGCCACAAGGCTGTGTCTACGGTTGTACCAACCGAAGAGAAAAAGCAAAATGTACCTCATTTCTTAAGTCAGCCGATTTGATCTTATTTCTGATCAGACCATAATGAGCGGCGAGGAATGAGCTAATAACGTAACTGCTTAAAATTAAAGTTAGCCTATGAGACGATATAATTGTGGTTAACTATTGAATTATCTAGTAGAAATTAAATATTCAAGGCTGAGGGACGGCAGTAGCCGGTGCCGGCTGTGTGTGTTGAGGGGGATTTGGTAGTCGGGGCGCTCGGTTCTGTTGACAGGGCGGGGTGCCCTCCTTGTATAATGGTAGGGGAAACACTTCACTGCTAAATAATGCTACAATTTATCACAAACTATTAAATAGTACAATCTGGTGTTGCCTCTGATTTATGTAATATTTACACAGTGTAAAATATGTTTGACTATTTTTAGGTTTCCTTTACACAAACCTGGCTCAGGACCCACTGCCCAAGAGAGACGTGTATTGGGCGCACAGAACAAAAAAACCCCCACTAAATCAACTCACACTGTGAGAAATGTCTGCGAGAACAGATGAGTTTTTAAGCAGAGATTTGAACAGAGGAAGGGAGGTGGCCTGTCTGATGTTGGGGGGCAGGTTGTTCCAGAGTTTGGGGCCCATGGCTGAAAATGCCCGATCTCCTCTGAGCTTCAGTCTTGTTTTAGGAACAGCCAAAAGCAGCTGATGGGATGATCTCAGGGCCCGGGAGGGAGCGTATGGTTCCAGTAGCTCAGAGAGATAAAGGGGTGCAAGGCCATTTAGGCATTTGAAGTTCAACAGAAGAATCTTAAAGACTATTCTGGACCGCACAGGGAGCCAGTGAAGTGAGGACAGAACTGGTGTGATGTGTTCAGACCTGCGACTTCTGGTTAATGCCGGCTACCCACTGAACGCGTTTCGAGCAGCGGAAGCAGCCAATTTACATGCAAAGTCTATGTGGAGGAGCGGCGAGGAGCGGCGAAGCGTGACGCGGCGCGTTTTGAGCAGTTCAAGCAGCGCGGCAGAGCGCGGCAGTTCTTTTCCGCGCACGTGGAGCGTCCAGAGCAGCCGCTGCCCGAGTTCAACAAATCGAACTTTGACCTACTTTTGCTTTTCGCCGCGTTGCAGCAACCAATCGGGAGAGACTCTGCTATGTTACAACGCAACGACAACAGGACTTTTTTTGGACTTTTTAAACGTAGCCCAACGAGCCTCCATGAAGAAACCAGCCTCCGGTAAGAAACTTGGTATTTTTACAGTTGCCGCTGTCCGCTCGAGCGTACGATCACCCCAAACATAAAAAAAACATTTTAATCTCAACAAAGACTTTCGGAGCTGCAGTTCGGCTCGTAGAAAATCCACTCAAGTAACGAGGCTCACGAACAGTTGATTTCATCTGCCCGGTGTACAGAAACAAAACAAACCCGACCGGAAAAGGACCAAGACGCTCCTCCCACTGGACGTCTTCGATGTGAACAGACATCTGTTGACAAGCAGCCAACACCGTGCGTTGAGAGCGTTTTTGATGCTCAAGACGCGTTCGGTGGGTACCCGGCATAAGAGTTGAGCAACGGCATTCTGGACGAGCTGGAGACGTGAGATGGAGGCCTGCTGACCCCAGCATACAGTGCATTACAATAGTCCAAACGGGTCGTGATGGACCAGCTTCTCAAGGTCGAGTCTCAACAGCACTGGCTTGAGCTTAGCTACCTGTCTTAGTTGGAAGAAGCTTTTTTGCAGAACAGAATTGATTTGTTTGTCAAACTTGAAATCAGAGTCTAAAGTGATACATACTAGCCTGGCCCTCGCCTTCCTGCACAGCTCCGCTCAATTCTCATTTCCCTTCACTGCACAGTCTGGGACTGCACCCACCCACAAGGATTTCTCCGGTAGATTTTTGTTCGGACCAATCAGAGAGCAGAAGGCGGAGTTTTGAACGACGTCGACTGACGTCGTCATTCAAAATGGCTGCCGCCACGAAGGAATTTTCAATAAAACAAGGTAAAAAACTATTATTTCTCTGCTGAGAAAAAATATATTTCATAGCTGACGTTATATCAGAAGTGTTCCTGAGCAATCAGAGAGCAGAAGGCGGAGTTTTGAACGATGTCGACTGACGTCGTCATTCAAAATGGCTGCCGCCACGAACGAATTTTCATCAAAACAAGGTAAAAAACTATTATTTCTCTGCTGAGAAAAAATATATTTCACCGCTGACGTTATATCAGAAGTGTTCCTGAGCTTAACAGTTCCTAAATCAATTCACGAAATGGTCAAATCTGCTGGATATTAAATAGTTTCGGTTTGATATTTTCCAAACAGCCTCGGGTGCGCTACGAAAATAAATGATAAAAAATCGAATTTTATCTCAAATGTTTCATCTAGGCCAACAGTCAGTAAATTAAAGACATATAATTACACACTGGTGGCAGAAAAAATATCCACCGAGTGGTTTCTGAGCAATTTATCTGAATAGCCTGGACCTCACCAGACTAAACTAACAAAACTCTGCCTCCTGTTCTCTGATTGGTCCATTCAAAAATCTCCAGGAGAAATCGTTGTCTATGGCAGAGATGCCAGACCCTAGTCCAAAGCGAAGTGAAGGACAAGGGTCTGGTTTAAACCAGGCTAGATACATACAGTCTCAACTTATATTGCAAAAAAAAAAAATTATCTTGATATTTTTAAAATACCAAGATATCATCCAGCTCTAATTATTATTATTATGATTACAGTATGCTTTTTCAGATGGTACTGACTTCAATCAAGTAACAAAAAAACTATTAGACACAAAAGAAGAAACGGTTTCATGACATGACTCATTGATTTGATAAGTTGTTTGTTAAAAGTGTATGAACTAGTTTATACTTACATGTATGTTTAAAGCAAATTTTATTAAAAGTGATACAGCTATGAGATACACATAGACTATTTATTTTATCAGATACAGTACTTCAAATTACTGATTCCAAGTTTTTGTACATTTTGTCAGACAAATACCCTAAAAGGACTTATCCAACCAAATACAGGGTCGAATTCATTAAGTGGTTGTAAATAGTCAACAATTTTTGCATTTTCTTGAATATAAAATATTTAAATGTGCTGTAACTAATGCAGGGAAAAGTAGAGCATCCTCATATTTCATAAGCACATTTCATCACTTGAAACTTTAGGATTTCTTTCCGTTTGATCGGCTAATTGCGCCAGCAAACTTGTTTATCTGTTTGTTTCTAGAGTTTCTTTGCTCGTGGTTGTTTATTTCTTTAGAGGACGTGATTTCACATTCCTCTTAAAGTGTGAGTTAACTTTTATCTTTAAGTACAGAATGGGGGGGGGGGGTCAAGGGAAAGCAAGTCATCTTCAGCGACATGTCTACGGTCTGACAGATTGGCTTTCTAATTGAACTTTTTTCAGAAGTGTTTGATCAGCCTCCCACTAACTTTTGACAAGTGAGACGAGAAGCCCACAGCAGTCCCACAAGGCTTAATTATCCCTCAGACTGATAACAGCTCGGAAAAAACAGGAAGGTTGGCCAGAATGAGAACAGGACATGGGGGTTGGTGGGAATTGATGCAGATTATCTTATATTATCTGGTTGAATAAAAGTGTGATGGTCGATTGGCAAAACTGTGCTGTGACTTTTGGATTGTAGAGGAAGAATGTGGGGAAGAAAGGGCAAACAAAGATTTTCAGTTATACATTAATGGTGTTGTTTGGAGCTCAGATGTACGTCACAATAGAAACATCATTTAACGTTCAAGTCACCGAAAGTTTTGTATTACCGTATTTTTTGGCCTTTAAAGGTACAGTATGCAGTTTCTGTAGAACTCCAGCACTTAGAAATATTTTCAACAGGCAAAGCATTCTGATCCCGCTCTGCCCCCTTGTGGTCTGTTAAATTTCAAATTCAAGCTCTGTTTTTATTGGCTGATTCAAATTCAAGCTCTGTTTTTATTGGCTGGTTACAAACTCTGTTTTTATTGGCTGGAAAATGGTGGGTCACCTTTTCTTTTTAGAAATGCTTATTTACCACCTGGAGAAGCAAGGGGACAATATTTTTTTTTTTTTTTTCAGAGATTACCTGGCTAACATCAGTCTGTCAGGAGGTAGTGACAGAGTGAAGAAATATGTTCATAAAAAAAGCTACATACTGCAGCTTTAAGTCGCTCCGCCCCATAAGTCGCATTGTCCAATTATGTCCAATAAAGTGGAAAAATCCATAAACGTGTCGCACCTCTGTATATGTCGCATCTATTATGCATCACCGCTGATGCGTTGCGTATGTTACGTGTCACCGCAAATGGCCACAGGAGCGTGCACGGTAGGACTTTAAAAAGACTAACACTTAAAAACAATTATTTGTTTACTGAAAATTACAGCAAAGATGTGTCTGAGCTGAACTTTTTCTTAATAAATGCACGTAATGGTCAAATAAGCTGAATTTTAAAAAAAATTGATTCGCTATTTCGCGTGCTGCGAAGCGTGCACACGCAGCGAGCGGATACGCTTCATTTCTTTAAAATTTAACAAGATAAACAACTAAAAAAAATATTTTTGTTGGCTGACATAGTAAAAGTGTTTCTGAGCCTAACTTTTCCTTAATAAATATACGTAATTGTCAAATCAGCTGGATTTAAATTGTTTCGCTTTGATGGTCTTCCAAACGGTTGCGTGCGCTGCGAAAATAAATGATAAATAAATTGAAATTTCACTCAAACATCTCCTAAAGATAACTTCTTGTAAATGTCCATCCAGTGATCACTTTCTGTAAGTTTCATCAAAATCTGTCCTGTGGTTCATGAGCTATTTTGCTAACAAACACTGAAGCATGATTCCGCAGGATTTTATCTTAGATCTTAGTTGATATTATCATTATTTTTAATTGATTTTATTATTGATTTTTGTTGTTTTATCATTGATTTTACTTGATTTTATCACTTGTTTTTATTTGATCTTTGATTTTAGTTGCACTTTGAAGCATTTTGAGATTTTTGTTAATGAAAAGTGCGTTATAAATTAAATTCATCATTATTACTGTATTATTATATTATGAAGTAACAGTAGTTCAGACCTCCAGAGAGCAGGAGGCCGTGCTGCGACAGAGTGAGTCCGAGCAGAGGAGGCTTCTGTCGGACACATGAGCTGGGAACAGTCGTGGACCCTAGTGGCCGAAAGTGGTACTGCTCCATTTTTTTCGTCAGAATGAATGGAAAAGTTCACATCTCAGCCAAAAATTGATCTAAAAATATGGGAAAAAATCCTTAAATTTGTCGCTTCACCCTATAAGTCGCAGGACATGAAAATTTGTTAAAAAACTGCGACTTATAGGCAGGAAAATACGGTACATAAATGTAACATAATTAATTTGTAATGCAAAGTACTGTAATTTGATATCTCTAATGGATTTTGCACAATCCCAGTATTATTATTTTTTTAGCTGTTCAACGTTCCAAAATCTTTGCAAATTCTTGCTCCCTCAAAGTTTTACACTTTTTAAACAGTTTATAATACAGGCATTTTTTGTCTCCTTTCATCTCTGTAAGATGTACGGTTTTCACTCAAATACTCCCAAAATGCAATGTGCACAATAAAAAAAAAAACATTGACTTCCATTAAATCTGAGCTGAAAATTTTCTCATCTAAAGTGGAAGTGAAGGGTCTTTTTAATGCATCATCTGCCTACATAAAACACAGTACACATAAAATAAAGACCAGATCAGTGGCAATTTTAGCCTCTTTTTGTTGGTGCTCAAGCACTGAATCACCAATCTAAAGCACCCCTGAAAAATAAAGAGACCATTACTAGGATGTTGTAAGGGAACTTAGTTCTCAAACCTTAGATTCACCAAAGTATTGAATAAATATGGAATAAATGACACTCTTAAACGGGCCAGTAAAATCTATGATTTTTATTTTTACAGTTACATTCACGTTGCAGCTTTTTGATTTGACGTTAGTTTGAGAGTAACTTATGTCGAGAGGGGAGTTGGTCCATTGAATCACTGCAAAGTGGACAGGTAACATTAGACCTGCCTGCAAGAAGAGCTGGACCAATGATGTATATTCTAATATAAACGTCATTGAGCTGGGAGCACCCACAGCACCACTAACACACAGGGAGAAAACAGGGAGAGCCAAGATGGCGTCTACCTACACGGACGTGTGTTTTTCACGCGGTTGGGTAATTTAGGTGGTTCTTGGTTATACAACCAATGTTATACCCTGTTTCTGCGTCAGGTTGCACATCATATGTTGCCTTAAACTGAAGGAATGCTAAATTGAATGGGTAAACGAAGAGGCAGGAAAACCTTGACTACTGCTATGGAGCATGCTAGCAGCAACATGCTAAACACCCCAACGGAGAGCCAGTCGGCAGAAGGACACATGGAAGATGCCAGCTGGTTTGAAACTAACCAAAATCCTGCTCAAGTGTGCCTTGCAACGCCTCTGCCTGATTCACCTCTTAAACCTCCAATAAAAAAGGTAAAGTTTGGTGGGGATGAAAATGCAGAAATTTTGGAAGCTATCCATAAGCTCGCAAAAAAACAAGATGAAACTTTCCGTACAGTCTCCGCCATTAAAAAAACAACTGAATCAACCTCAGTGCAGTTGGAGAAGCTTACGACAACAGTCCAGCAACTTACTCTAGATGTTAACCAACAAAAAGAGTCTCTGGACACTGTGAAAGAGGAAATTCAGAAACTAAAAGCAGAAAATAAGGCACTGAAGACAGAAATAGATGATTGCCAGCGCTACAGCCGGAGATGGTCTCTGAAGCTCCACGGAGTAAAAGAGGTCGAGGGAGAAGACATAAGATCCAAGACTGTCGACATCCTTGGCAAAATGGCTCCTAAACTCCGCACCGTCCTGGATAATGGCATCGACCTTGTGCACCGCGTGGGGAGACAGCGTCAGGACGAGTCCAGAAGATCAACAATCATCCTCTTCGCACTGAGACGAGTTCGGGATGCTGTGTGGAGAGAAGCTAAAGGCTCAAGGTTTCTTCTCGACAACAGATTGAGGATCACGGAGGTGCTTTCTCCAAAAGAAAAGGAAGTCAGAGAGAAACTCTGGCCCATGGTGAAGAAGGCTAGAGATGAAGGGAAGAAGGCTTCTTTCCGCGGCCTGTCTGTGTTTATTAATGGGAAAAAAATTGACTGTCCAGAGGTAACCTAAAGACATACTGTACTTATGCTTTACCCCAACTTTAATTCCCTGATCTATTATACTTCTCATATGCTTTCAAATTGTTGAGACCATTACTTGAGTTTACCATAAGGGCAATTTATTGCTTGCATTTTCTATCTTCTATTTTTATTTGTTACTCTGGAAATCTTATATTCACATACAGAATTTAGTATTTTCTTATTATACGCTAGTTTTCTTACATTTATGCTGTTTAGGTTTTTAGGATGCTTCTCGTTTTTTCAAAACATAGGGTCAAGTTATTCTACAGTACTTTGTTCTACTTTGTTTTTTTCTTTTTTCCTTTTGCCAACGCTCCAGAGCTACTAGATCCTATTTGTTCCATTTCATTATTATATTCCAATTTAAATTGTTAAATGTAGTGATAATATAAGGCTTAAAGAAAAAAAAGGAAAAAGAATTTACAAGATGTTAACCAAAATTTAAACGGTTGTTAATCACCACCTCGTTCTTGGTGAATCTTCAGCACATCTTATACAGTATATAATTTTGTTTGTTTGTTTGTTTTTGTGTTTTCATGTTTAATTCTCTTAACATCATTTCTTTGAATGTCAGAGGTATTAGGGACGTAACTAAAAGAAAAGCAGTTTTTTTATTTAGCAGAAGAATGGAGTCAGATTTAATTTTACTTCAAGAAACTCATTCCTGTGAATTAGACACTAAATTTTGGAAATCACAATGGGGAAACACAGCTTATTTTAGTCATGGGACTAATCATTCAGCAGGGGTATTAATTCTTTTACACAAATTTAAGGGGGATGTTCTAGAAGCAGTGCCTTCTGATGATGGTAGATGGATAATATTAATAATTAAACAAGATAATACTAACTTTATTATTTGCAATTTATATGGATTTAATTCACATTCTTCCAACCGCATATTATTTAATGACGTAACAGAAAGAATAAAAGATCTCCAAAAGAAATACCAGGGTTCATTTATAATTTTAGGCGGTGATTTCAATGAATGTCCAAATAATACAACTGATAGATATCCTCCTAAACCGAATTTTAACATACAAAATAATCTTATTTCATTACTTTGTTCTAATCTTTCATTGACTGATGTTTGGCGCTTTTATAACCCCTCTAATGAGGGATTTACATGGTGTAATAGTAATCATTCCCTGAAATCTAGGATTGATTTATTTTTGATTTCATCCTCTTCCTTACAATATGTTAAAGATATTAGCCATCTTAACGCCCCTTTATCTGATCATAAATTGATCAATCTGAAATTAGCGGCATTGCAGAAAAACTGTGGCATGAGAGGTTATTGGAAATTCAACAATTCCCTTTTGAAAGATACGTTATTCAACAATACAGTTAAAAACCTTGTTAAAGAAATCCTCAATGATGGCATAAATGATCAATACAGGATCAAATGGGAATTTTTCAAATATAAAGTCAGATCTGCTGCTATTAAAAGAAGCAAAGAGCTAAAGAATGAAAAACACAGAATAGAAACCGAACTAATGTACAAACTTAACCGTTTAATGGAAACAAAACAACTTACCACAGAGGAAGAGCTTGAAATGAAAAAAGTTCAGTTGAAGTTGGATCAATTTTATTTAGATGTGGCAAAAGGTTCATTTATTAGATCTAGAGCTAAATGGCTGGAGGAAGGGGAAAAGAATACTAGCTACTTTTTTGCCCTAGAAAAAAGAAATGCAAAAAGGAAATCTTTAATTGCTCTTAATATTGATGGAATGGTGTCGACAGATCCAGATTCAATTAATAAATCCATCTCAGAATTTTATGAAAAACTTTATCAATCTAACTTTAATGCAGATAATTGCACTGATTTTCTAAATCACATTTGTCTTAATGTACCTTCAATTGACAATGACTTTAAATCTCACTGTGATTCTACCCTTTCGATGATAGAAATCCAAAATGCTTTATTCTCAATGAAGAAAGGAAAATCACCAGGTATTGACGGTTTATCTGTAGAGTTTTACGTTCACTTTTGGGAATTTATTCAAAACCCGTTGTTTTGTATGTATAAAGAATGCATTAAGCATGGGGAGATGTCATCTACAATGAAGCAGGGTATCATATCTCTTATTCCAAAACCCGATAAAGACCCCTTAATAATTGAGAATTGGCGCCCTATAACTCTCTTAACAATTGATTATAAAATTCTGGCCTTAACGTACGCTAACAGACTAAAGAAAAGTCTGGATTCTATAATTGCTGAAACCCAGACTGGCTTTATGAAAAATCGTCATATTAGCAATAACATTAGACTAGTTTTGGATTTAATTGATTATGCTAGTGAGGTAAATTCTGAAGCACTTATTTTGTTTCTAGACTTTTATAAAGCCTTTGACACGATTGAGCATAAATTTCTTCTGCACTCCCTCAGGGCATTTGGTTTTGGTCAATCATTTATTAATATTGTCAATATGTTTTATAGTGATATTAATAGCTCTGTGATAATTAATATGAACACTTCTAAAAGATTCCAGATTAACAGAGGTGTTCGCCAAGGCTGCCCGATTTCACCCTTTTTATTTATTATTGTCATCGAGTTATTGTCAATTCACATAGTTAATGATAAAAAATTTGAAGGCATTTCAATTTTTGGAAGAGAATTAAAAATTTCCCAACTTGCCGATGACACAACCATATTTTTAAAAGATAAACATCAATTGCCTAACTCTATTAACTTGATTGACCAATTTTCAAATGCGTCAGGTTTAAAACTAAATCTGTCCAAATGTGAAATTCTGCCTCTTCATAATTGCAATGATGCTACGATCTGTAATATTCCAGTTAAAGAAACAGTTAAATATCTAGGTATTTCTATAACTAAAAATCTTATTGCCAGGCAGCATTTAAATTTTTCCAACAGAATAACTAAAACTAAATTCATTTTTAACTCATGGCTTCAAAGAGACTTGTCTGTCTTTGGTAGAGTTCTTCTGTCTAAAGCGGAAGGCTTATCTCGTTTTGTATATCCATCCTTATCTCTTTTTGTGAATGATTCTACAGCTGCAGAAGTCAACAAAATTTTTTTAAATTTCATTTGGAAGAATAAATCTCATAAACTTAAGAAAGGTGTACTCTCAAACAGTAGAGCAGAAGGTGGTCTTGAAGTCCTAGATTATTTTGATACCATCAACACCTTCAAGGTTAACTGGTTAAAAAAATGTCTTATAAATCCTGATTCATTGTGGTTTTTCATACCAAACCATATATTTAACCGAATAGGAGGCCTGTCTTTTCTTTTGAAATGTAACTTTTTACCCAACAAATTACCCATCAAATTATCCAAATTTCATCAACAAGCCCTCCTAGCTTGGAAACTAGCTTTTGTCCACAATTTTTCACCTCATAAAGCTCTCCTCTGGAATAACTGCAATATTTTGATTAGGAATAAATCAATTTTTTCTCTTAACTGGTTCAAAAAAGATATCAACCACATCCTTAATCTTTTTGATAATGCTGGCAATATGTTGTCTTATGAGAACTTTATGTCTGTCCATGGTTTTCCCATTCCTTTCAGAGAATTTAAGATGATAACCAATGCTATTCCTAAAGAATTAATTCAACTCGTTAAAAGTCACTTATGTTACAGTGAGTTTACGAAAACTCTACCCACGCTCACTCTGGAAGGAATTAAACTTACAGATAAAAAATGTAACAATAGACACATACGCCAGTGCTTTCATAAGAAAAAATATGTGGCTCCCAGAGGTAAATTTTATTGGAGAGCTCAAATTGATAACATAAATTGGAGAAGGGCCTGGCTCTTACCCCACAAGTTCTGTATTTCTAACAAAGCTAAAGAAGTACACTTTAAAATTTTACACAACATATATCCCGTGAACTGTATCATTGCTAAATTCACAGATATCAATGACTCTTGTACTTTTTGTAAAAATAACTCAGAAACTATATCACATTTATTTTTTACTTGTGACATATCCAAGAAATTTTGGAGTGACCTTGAATCTCACATTTTTCAATCGACTAAAATTGCATGCACATTAAATCTCCAAAATATTATTTGCTATTATACTAACTCTGAAAATCGTAAGTTCGAACATTTACTCAATTTTATCATTTTATATGCCAAATTTTTTATCCATAAACAAAAATTTGCTAATTCAATACCGAATTTTATTCATTTTCAATCAGAGCTAAAATATTTGATTGACTCCCTTAAAATGGTTAATAACAAAAAAGCTAATTTGTTTCTTTCTAATTACGAATTATTTTTTCCTGAATCCTCTGACTAAGTTTTCATTTTTTTTTCTCTGTTTTTAAATAGTATCTCTGTTTATAATATGTAATTTGTCCTGCTTGTTTACAACGGACTTTGTTTACATATCTTTGTTACTGTTTTTGTGGTGCTGTTTGTTAATTACAATACCTGTTTGTTTTGTACATTTTGTTCAATAAAAATAAAAAATAAAAAATAAAAAAATAAAAAAAATAAATAAATAAAAACGCATCATACACAACAACAACCACTAACACACCCAAAATGGATTCCACCACGGAGAGTCAGACCGGAAGATACACACCTTATTATATATATACCTTATTGAAATACTATTGAAAGACTGTTCAGCACAGCAGGACAGATTTTCTCTCCCAAAAGAGCCAGACTGGACTCAAAAAACTTTGAAACCAACTTCTTCTGAACTTGAACAATAAAATGTTGCTGCAATATTAAAATGTGTCAGTTCATGGGATGTTAGGGGACAAGAGATGTATCCAAATGTCTCGACACTCGGGTCTACGTTTCAAAAATGGTGTCAGGAAGTTAAAATATTGTTCTATTGACCCATTACAAGGTTGACTAGACAGTGACAAACTGCAGTTGAAATGATCAGAGCCTGTTCCTTTGTTGAGTTCAACGCTTCTTTTTTCAGTCAGACAACTTAAAAAAAGGGGTTTACTGCAGTTAAAATGACACATTGGTTTTGTTCTGTGTTAAATAAAAACTTTCAAAGATATAATCATTTTTCTTTCTTATTTTGCTTAATGACATTTAACTCTGCATGTCATCCCTGAAATTCTGACGCACTGAATCACAAGTCCAAGTGTGAACTGTGTCACAGAGTAAACACAATAAAAACATGCATTATCTGCAGCATTGTTCATTAAAATGACACAACACTATTAATGTATTAGATAAAATATGCATACGGTACGCACACTTAATGATATTGTAGACCATTGCATTAGGTAATACATTCAGCAAGTACTTTTACTTTAATACTTTAAGTATTTTTAAAAGCAAGTACTTATTTACTTTTACTTAAGTAAAAACATTAATATGGTACTTCTACTTTTACTAGAGTACATTTTTGTCTGTTTATTTGTACTTTTACTTAAGTACTGTACAGTGTTTGAGTACTTTCTCCACCACTGACACTGGGGGCTAAGCACCCCTAAAGGTCAGATTCTAGAATTGCCCCTGGGCCAGATGTTTCTACTACTTACAGTTCAGGATTTTCTAAGATACAGAAGAAGGATTGAGAGTTGTCGATTATTTTTGCAGTCATTTAAAAATCTCACTTTTTTCATTCAGAAAATACCACATGATTCTTAAAAAGCAAACAGTAAAAAAAATCTACAAAATCTTCTGTTTGATGAAAAAAAAAAAAAGTGGAGTCTTGGCCCTGAAAACAACATGCAGTCAGCTTCTGTATGTTTTTATCTCCTTTAGCCATAAACTGGTGAGTGAAACATTGATGAGGGTGTTTAAGAATGACTAAAGTAATTAAATTTGCACATAAGAGTGGCTTTCAAATGCCATTTAAAGGGTATAAAACACCTTGTCAGGTTCATTCATCAGTGATGATAGTCACAGAATCAGACTCCTTTGAAACGAGGAAAAACATACGTTAACAGACGCGTCAAACAGCTAAACTGCTCAAGAGATGGAAAAAATAACAACTTTATATTCAGATGTGGCTGAACTAATCCAGTGCCTAAAAAAAAACATTTTCTGATTTGAGGCATCACAAAACACTGATTATATTGTCTTTGCTGTCTTGTGGTGTTAGCCTCAGTGCCTGATTAAACCGTCACAAGAATTGTTCCTTCGGGGAGTCTGAGAGTGAGCGAAGGTTGACTTACAGAGACGGTATCGAATAATGATTTATGATGATATCAGATGTTAGAAAAGGTGAGCTGAGTTTGTCTAATGATTCAAATATCCTCTTTCACCTCTGCTGGAAATGGTAATCATCACAAATCACACAGGGCTGGGGGTGGTCAAATGAAGGAGTACGACATCAGAGAAACATGCCATCAGTTATGAGGACATCTTTTTGGATTGGGAGTTTTACTTTGATACGTTTCAATTCAGTTTATTTATATGGAGCCAAATCACAACAAAGTTGTCTCAGGGCACTTTACAGGAACATTCACATACTGTACATAGAAAGCCAATTAGTAAAGTTCTCTATCTAAGGAATCTAAGGATACTTTAAAATTAAACTTTTTTTGGTATTGTCTTGTGAAATGATATACTAGAGGAATGCCGAGTGGCTACATTTGATGTTTGTGAATGTCGGATGTTTTAAAATTCACAATGTCCAACATGTGTTTCATTCACAAACAAATAAAATAGTTTAATGTTTTCATTACTTCCAATAATGGTCAATCAGGTAATCTGGACCGTTTTATTTTATTTTTTTTGTGGAAAGATGTTTCACCCTCTATCCGGAGGGCTTCATTAGTCTGAGGGGTCCCAAGTAAACTGTTTTCCCCACTAAGCAGTACACTCATTTAGTGGACTAACCAGTTTGCTGGTGATAATATGGTTTCTGGTGCCCTGTTAACTCCTCCCAAGCAGGCAGCCACAGCCAAAGTGGTTCAAGGCATCAAAGTTCATGCTCAATCATCCAGGTATAACATACAATAATGGTCAATCAGGTCATATGGACAGTCAGTTCTCATTACCGCTCTTCGAGTTGAGGGTGAGATTCTGCCCAAAGTGGAGGAGTTCAAGTATCTTGGGGTTTTGTTCATGAATGAGAGAAAACTGGAATGTGAGATTGACTGACGGATTGGTGCAGCGTTTGCAGTATTGTGGACTCTGTGCTGGTCTGTTGTGGTGAAGAAAGAGCTGAGCTATAAGGCAAAGCTGTCTGTTTACCTGTAGGTCTACGGTCCTACCTTCACCTATGGCCCTGTTCTGGACCATGTTGCTCCCATTAAAACCAGAAAAACAAAATTTAGATCAGAACCGTGGCTGAATGACGTCACTCAAGCTGTTAGACAGCAGTGTAGGAGAGCATAGCGCAGGTGGAGGAAAGACCGGCTACTGTACAGGTTTCTTTTCAAATGTTAAGGGAGAGTTGGCGTCATTATCAGAACGCAGTTAAAGTTGCTAAATCTAAATTGTTCTCCGATATAATTGTCTCCAACTCCCACAACCCCTGAGTTTTTTTTCCTCCCTGAGCTACACCTCAGTGGACATTCACCTCTGGAAGCCTCAACTGAACTGTGTGAAAACTTCCTCCATTTCTTTTGAGAAAAAGTTGTGAACACCCGGGCACTCATTTCTCCACCAGCTCATGACCTGTCCATCCCATCTCAGTGTGTAGCTGTGTTTGACCACTTTGAGCCCATCTCTCATGTCTTTTCTGGAGCAGGTAATGTGCAACATGAAGCCGTCTGGTTCCCCCTTTGATGTGGTCCCCCCTCGACTAATAAAGGAGGTTTTTTCCTATTCTGGGCCCTTCTATTCTTGCTATTGTGAATAGCAGCTTATCCTCAGGTATGGTGCCAAAATCTTTTAAGCATGCTGCTTTCCAACCTCTACTGAAAACAACCTAACCTTGACCCCTCAGTCGTGTCCAACTTCCGGCCTGTCTCCAGACTCCCATTCACCTCTAAACTACCGGTACTGGGAAAAAATAGTTGAGTCCCAGTTGAAATGTTTCCTGGAGGATCACGCCATCCTAGAGTTATTCCAATCTGGCTTCAAACCTCTCCACAGCACTGAAACTGCTCTACTGAAGGTTTTTAACGATAATTTCATAGCCACAGATGTAGGTGATTCTGTGCTGCTTGTCCTATTGGACCTTACATCCGCTTTTGACACAATCGACCATGAGATCCTCATTTCTAGGCTGGAGTAGTGGGTGGACATCACAGGGTCAGCCCTCAAATGGTTTAGATCCTACCTCTCTGACAGAACCTTTTTTGTCAATATCAAAGATTTCAGTTCAGCATCGGCAGTGCTTCGATGAGGGGTACCGCAAGGATCCATCCTCGGTCCCCTTCTCTTTTCTTTATACCTGCTGCCACTAGGTGCCATTTTCTGCAAATACAACATAGACTTTCATTTCTATGCTGATGACTGTCAAATTTACTGCCCCCTGAGGCACAGAGGTACACGCACTATTCAACCTCTTCTGGACTGCCTGGCTGACATTCGGGACTGGATGGCTCTAAACTTGTTAAGTTTCAATTAGAAGAAGTCTGAATTAATGTTGTTCCATCCCAATGACATGTTCATGAACCACTGCATCGACCATTCCGCTCTAGCCCCATTAGAGAAACAAAGAGTCACTAATCTGGGAGTGATACTAGACCTTTTCTTGAAACTTAACAGTCACGTAAACATGATTGTTAAATCCTGTTTGTTTTTTCAGCTGAAGTCTAAGGAACTCTAAATTCTTCCTAGGTGTGAGTGAGAGAGTGAATGTTGTTTGTCTCGTTTGTCTCTATGTGTCCCTGTGATGGACTTGCGACCCATCCAGGGTGTACCCCGGCCCTCACACAGTGATACCTGGACATGGGCACCGGCGACCCCCGTGACCCAAAATGGAAGAAGCGGGTAAAAGCCGGATGGATTTTCTTTCACATTTGTTGACAAACTGAAGATTGGAAAGTGGGGCAGGTGTTGGTGCGTTGCCATTCCCACCTAAATATTTTTTATGCTAACAGTCAGGGGGTCCTACAGAGCCCGACCACAGGCTTGCCTTCTCTATCGTCTGTGCTACCACTCCCACAGTCAAGAGATGTCATTTCTATTAAATTGATAAGACAGTCAGTCATGGGGCTCCTTTACCAGACCGCACTCTGGATCAAATCTTGTTGTGCACACACACACTTCTTTACCCTGTTTGTTCTCTTTTATGTTTTTTTTTCCTTACAAGCAGGGAAAATGTGAGCTTGTTTTACAGAAATGCTACATTATTGCTCACAGCAATGTCCTCAAACAGCCCATCAAAAACATTGTCTGCTTTTATCTTGGAAAACCTGCCTGTTTTGCACTTTAATAACAAGATGTATTAAATAAACTGACTACAGCTTTTATACCAAGGTTTACACACCCAGCAATGGAGCACTCGAGTCTAATTTTGCGACATCCTGCAAACTGCAAAAACCGTAAGCTGTTCTCTGATGGGGTTCATCAAACCGTGTTTGAAGGAACTGCTGCGTAAATATACGTAGAGAAAAATTAAATAAGTAAAGGAGAAGGGGAGACACATCTGCGAATGCAACTGTACCACACATTAAGCACATTATCTAGCGCACCTGTATTGAGCGCCGCTAGCTTAGC
>JBBPBX010008084.1:50735-63467 GCA_038048925.1 Garcialebias charrua
TTATACTTTAGCAATGCAAATTAAATATCCAAGATGGCTTCCTAAGCTAAAAGAAAAAAATACCATAACTTGGCCATTTTTATAGCGATTCAGCTGAAACTTGGTGTATTGGGAGCTGAGAACGACCCAGGGGGTAGTGGCACAGAGGCTAGAGAATAGGGCTGTGTAAAAATATCGATATCGCAATAAATATCGATTTTTTTCTTTCCTAGAAAAAATCGATATTCATCTGCAAGTATCGTACCTTAAAAAAAAAATATTTGTTTTTTTTTTTTGCTTTTTGAATGTCCAGAGGACCAGACTTAGCTTTTTTAGATACCTCTGCATCCCTGGCACCAGTGTATCCTCAGAGAGAGTCTTCTCCACCCCTGGAGATATCATCACTGTGCAGAGAAGTGCACTTCTCCCAGAGCACGTCGATCAGATTCTATTTCTAAACAAAAATCTGAGGAGAATGTAGCTCACTTGGTCTGCAGAGTAGACTTTCTGTTTAGAGTTCACTTATTAGTCAGGGTCTATCTACAGGCCTTAAGCTGCTCTGCTAAGATGGGTGCATTTGAAGTTAAATGTTCTTCATTACTTGAATTATAGACTGTTTTGGAGAAGTCATATTACTGTTTACTTACCAAGCACTTAGAGTGATTCCTTCAGATGTTAAGTGTCAAGGTTAAAAAGGTTTCAAACTATTCAGAGCAGGGCACTTGGTGCACTTTATTTTACTTTACAAATGCATGTAAGCTACAGTTTTTACTGTTTCAATTGAAAGAAACATGTTTTCTCACGACTTCTTTTGGCCCTTTTCCACCGCCCGGCCCGGCTCGGCTCGGCTCAGCTCAGATCGGCTCAGTTCGGGTCGGGTCACATGTACGTTCTGTTTCCACAGCTTTTTTGTACCCTTTCTGTGGGCGGGGTCCAGAATCCTACTCGTCTTACCACATGGTGGCAGTAGTGTTCCCTCAAGCTATTTACTAGTAGCCACCACTAGAAGAAGAACACAATAAAGGCTTTGACAGAATGTTTTGAAAGAGATGTCATGCTATAATGAGTACCTCATGAGCTATAATTTTTAAACCAAATTCATAATCCTACCTTGTTGCCTTCTTTAAACCCATGTATATTCCAATTTAGTATTTTTACAATAAAGATGTATTAAAAACATATTTTATTATATGCACAAGGTGCTTGATAAATTGGCAAAACCATATTTGTCTGAGCTGCTTTAACCTTCCTGCCCTCCCCGATCTCAGATCAGCTGAGCAGTTGCTGTGGAAGTGTTCAGTGTCAGAGAGGCCTTCTCTTCCTGTTTTTAAATCTATTTTAAAAAACACACTTTTATTCCTTGGCTTTTAACACGTGATCTTATCTTTTATGGCATGCTAACACACCTGCAGTAAGACTGTTATATGTATTTATTTATTTTTGTATGATTTTTTATAGTTTTTAATTAACTTGTCTTCTATGTTATTGTACAGCACTTTGGTTGACCCTGTGGTTTTTAAAATGTGCTTTACAAATAAAGGTGATTGATTTAAAACATCACACTGTGATCTTTGAAACTGCCAGTGTCTCCCCTCCCTGGTAAAGTTGCTGCTGGGCGCAGATGATGGATGGATGGATGGTCTGACACCTTGAGGTCCTCTTAGGAGCTGAAGGGGTGGATGTTGATGTCTGTGTCTCCCTGGCGAAGTTGGTGCTGGGCGCAGATGATGGATGGATGGATGGTCTGTGAACACCTTGAGGTCCTCCAAGGAGCTGAAGGGGTGGATGTTGATGCCTGTGTCTCCCTGGCAAAGTTGGTGCTGGGTGCAGATGATGGGTAGATGGATGGTCTGTGAACTTTAACCTGTCCAAATGACTTTCGCCACTTTGAATTTTTGACTGTTTTTGTCTGACTTCATCCTAGAACCAAATAATTTATAATGTAATAACAGTTGTGCAGATTCTATTAATCTTTATCTTATGATTCTTTAAAGGTCAAAAACAAATGGAAAGTTCTCCTAACTTCCAGTATGGATTTAAACACTATACACACTTCACATTGTAAAATAAGTTTATGAAATTGAATGTTCCAGGACACCACTTAAGATAATATAATGTTTAATAGGAAGAGTTTGAAGTGACAAACAGAAGTAACGAATTTCCATCTGGTGTCTCACGGCTTCCTCCAGAAGATCGACACAGGTTGTTGAATTCTGGTGATTTTCTTCTGGTGACTGTAAAAGAAAAATGTGGTTAATTTAGTCCAGAAACTGTTTTTTTTTTTTTTTACTAATAGAATGTAATCACAGGATGTTCATGTACTAACTATAACCTGTTTGAGTTATTTGAATTAATATTCAATGTTTTATAGACAAATGTGTCAAGCAGCTCATGTCTTTTCTCCCTTGTACTTTGTAACACATATCAGCTAATACCTCAAAAACTACATGGCAGATATTTCTCAAACTATCTTATTGTAATCACAACTTGTTTTTGTACTGTCTGTAACCCGTTTGAGTTATTTGAATTCATTTTCAATGTTTTATAGCCATAAATGTGTCTTGCTAGCTCGTATCTTTTTAGCCCTCGTACTTTGTAACACATATCAGCTAATACCTCAAAAAACACATGGCAGATATTTCTCAAACTATCTTATTGTAATCACAACTTGTTTTTGTACTGTCTGTAACCCGTTTGAGTTATTTGAATTCATTTTCAATGTTTTATAGCCATAAATGTGTCTTGCTAGCTCGTATCTTTTTAGCCCTCGTACTTTGCAACACATATCAGCTAATACCTCAAAAAACACAAGGCAGATATTTCTCAAACTATGTTATTGTAATCACAACTTGTTTTTGTACTGTCTGTAACCCGTTTGAGTTATTTGAATTCATTTTCAATGTTTTATAGCCATAAATGTGTCTTGCTAGCTCGTATCTTTTTAGCCCTCGTACTTTGCAACACATATCAGCTAATACCTCAAAAAACACAAGGCAGATATTTCTCAAACTATGTTATTGTAATCACAACTTGTTTTTGTACTGTCTGTAACCCGTTTGAGTTATTTGAATTCATTTTCAATGTTTTATAGCCATAAATGTGTCTTGCTAGCTCGTATCTTTTTAGCCCTCGTACTTTGCAACACATATCAGCTAATACCTCAAAAAACACAAGGCAGATATTTCTCAAACTATGTTATTGTAATCACAACTTGTTTTTGTACTGTCTGTAACCCGTTTGAGTTATTTGAATTCATTTTCAATGTTTTATAGCCATAAATGTGTCTTGCTAGCTCGTATCTTTTTAGCCCTCGTACTTTGCAACACATATCAGCTAATACCTCAAAAAACACAAGGCAGATATTTCTCAAACTATGTTATTGTAATCACAACTTGTTTTTGTACTGTCTGTAACCCGTTTGAGTTATTTGAATTCATATTCGAATTTTTATAATTTATTTTCGTAGTGCATGCACAGGTTTGTAAGAAGTCAAAGCGAACCTACTTTAAATGCAGCAGATTTGACCACTACGTGACATTATTAAAGCGTGGTTGAGCTCAGGAGCCCTCGTACTAGTCAGCTATGAAATATATTTTTATATCTGTTCATTGAGCTACATTTTAAGACATAAAGCCGCCCGCGCGCGTTGCTCGTGGCGAACCTACTTTTTAAAATCCTGCAGTTTTGAGCAGTACGTGATTTTATTAAGGACACGTTCAGCTGAAGACCCATCTTTGCTATAATTTTAAAAACAAATAATTGTTTTTACCGTGTTATTCATGTAAAGTCCTCCCGTGATCGCTTCCGTGAAACCAAACAGTCCTCTTGCTCATCACCACAGACTCCACCCCGACAGGCCAGCTCACATGAGCACGGGTAGGTACACCTATGAAATGGGCCCGGAAATTTGGAGCGGCGTGGCACGGAGAATCCGGTGGGAATGCCGTGAAGTGGGTGTCTGCGACGCACATATGACGTCATAACCGACCCGAGCCGCCCGGTGGAAAAGGGCCATTTGATTCATTTTGTCCAGCTGTCGACTTTAAGTCTGTGTCTATGTCCAACCAGAGCCAAGTATTGTGTAGTTGGTGCTTTTAATCAGTTTTCAGTTAAATTAATTAAATCCAAGTCTATAACAGTCTCAAAATGTCACCAAAATCACTCTGTCCCTTTAAAATCTTTCAGAAAATCGCAATATTGTACTGAATTGTATAGTTTGCTGAATATCGTAATATATATCGTATCGTGAGCAGAATATCGTGTATCGTATCGTATCGTGAGATTGCTGTATCACTACAGCCCTACTAGAGAAGGTGGGCCGGTGATCGGAAGATTGCTGGTTCAACTTCCGGTAAATGGTAAATGGACTGTTCTCATATAGCGCCTTTCTATCTTATCAAGACTATGTCCCCAACTCTTGCATTGGAGGACGACTGCTCTAACCACTCAGCCGCCCCGTACCGACAACATCAAAATGTGGGTGGGATTGGTGAAGCACCCACACCTGTCTCCACCCTCATTTGCCCCACTCAGGACCCTTGAGCAAGGCTCCTCCTGACCCCCACCATCTGCTCCCCCAAGCACCCTAGATGGCAGCTCTCTGCTCCACACAGAAGGCTGTGGTAGCTTGGTGGTCTGTGGTTGTGGCAGGAAGGGCATCTGGCGTAAAATAATTGCCACGTCTTCGTGCGACTTAGTTTTCTGTAGTGACCCCTGAAGAAGGGAGCAGCCGAAAGAAGAAGAAAAAGAAGTTAATCCTTATTAATAGCAGGCAACAAATTAAAAGCCCATACATGTGGGGTCAGTTGTAATTCTGTTTTCTTGGGAATATTTGTAATCTGAATGTTGCTATTCCCAGTTGTTTGGTTAGGCATACCCTTGTATTGCTTTAAAGGGGAACACATATTGTTTTTTAAAATTTTTATGGTATGTCTGTGTGCTATCCAGACCCCGTTCATTCAATTTAATACAAAAAATAATTCTTAGATAATAAATTATACCCTTTTTAATTCTGCCATTTCTAACTTCCGTTCTAAACGACCTCCATCCATCCATCCATTTTCTTCCGCTTATCCGGGGTCGGGTCGCGGGGGTAGCAGCCTAAGTAGGGAGGCCCAGACTTCCCTCTCCCCAGCCACTTGGAGCAGCTCCTCTGGGGGAATCCCAAGGCGTTCCCAGGCCAGCCGAGAAACATAGTCCCTCCAGCGTATCCTGGGTCTTCCTCTGGGTCTCCTCCCGGTGGGACATGCCCGGAACACCTCACCAGGGAGGCGTCCAGGAGGCATCCTAACCAGATGCCCGAGCCACCTCAACTGGCTCCTCTCGATGTGGAGAAGCAGCGGCTCTACTCCGAGTCCCTCCCGGATGACTGAGCTTCTCACCCTATCTCTAAGGGAGAGTCCAGCCACCCTGCGGAGAAAACTCATTTCAGCCGCTTGTATCCGAGATCTTGTTCTTTCGGTCATAACCCAAAGCTCATGACCATAGATGAGGGTGGGAACGTAGATCGATCGGTAAATTGAGAGCTTTGCCTTTTGACTCAGCTCTCTCTTCACCACGACAGACCGGTACAGCGCCCGCTTCACTGCGGACGCTGCACCTATCCGCCTATCGATCTCACGCTCCAGTTTTCCCTCATTCGTGAACAAGATCCCGAGATACTTAAACTCCTCCACTTGGGTAAGGACCTCCTCCCCGACCCGGAGAGGGCACGCTACCCTTTTCCGGCTCAAGACCATGGCCTCGGATTTGGAGGAACTGATCCTCATCCCGGCCGCATCACATTCAGCTGCAAACCGCTCCAGCGAAAGCTGTAGATCACGAGCTGATGAAGCCAATAGGACCACATCATCTGCAAAAAACAGAGAAGCGATTCTAAGGCCACCAAAACGGATCCTCTCAACACCTTGGCTGCGCCTAGAAATTCTGTCCATAAAAGTTATAAACAGAATCGGTGACAAAGGGCAACCTTGGCGGAGTCCAACTCTCACCGGAAACGAGCCTGACTTACTGCCGGCAATGCGGACCAAGCTCTGACACCGGTCGTACAGGGACCTAACAGCCCATATCAATGGGCCTGGTACCCCATACTCCCGGAGTACCCCCCACAGAACCCCCCGAGGGACGCGGTCGAATGCCTTTTCCAAGTCTACAAAGCACATGTAAACTGGTTGGGCAAACTCCCACGCACCCTCCAGGACCCTGCTGAGGGTGTAGAGCTGGTCTAGTGTTCCACGACCAGGACGAAAACCACACTGCTCCTCCTGAATCCGAGGTTCGACTATCCGACGGACCCTCCTCTCCAGAACCCCTGAATAGACCTTACCAGGGAGGCTTAAGAGTGTGATCCCTCTATAGTTGGAACACACCCTACGGTCCCCCTTTTTGAATAGGGGAACCACCACCCCAGTCTGCCAATCCAAGGGAACTGCCCCCGATGTCCACGCGATATTGCAGAGTCGCGTAAGCCAACACAACCCCACAACATCCAGAGCCCTAAGGAACTCAGGACGAATCTCATCCACCCCCGGAGCCTTGCCACCGCGGAGCTTTTTAACCACCTCGGCGACCTCAGCACCAGAGATTGGAGAGCCCGACCCAAAGTCCCCAGGCTCCGCTTCCTCAGTGGAAGACGTGCCAGTAGGATTGAGGAGGTCTTCGAAGTATTCCGCCCACCGACTCACAACATCCCGAGTTGAGGTCAACAGCACGCCATCCCCACCATAAATGGTGTTGGTCGCGTACCGCTTTCCCCCCCTGAGACGCCGGATGGTGGACCAGAATCGCCTCGAAGCCGTACGGAAGTCATTCTCCATGGCCTCTCCGAACTCCTCCCACGCCCGAGTTTTTGCCTCAGCAACCACCCGAGCCGCATGCCGCTTGGACTGCCGGTACCTATCTGCTGCTTCCGGGGTCCCACAGGCCAAAAAGGCCCAATAGGACTCCTTCTTCAGCTTGACAGCATCCCTCACCGCCGGTGTCCACCACCGGGTTCGAGGGTTGCCACCACGACAGGCACCAACAACCTTGCGGCCACAACTCCGATAAGCTGCCTCGACAATAGAGGCGCGAAACATGGCCCACTCGGGCTCAATGTCCCCCGCCTCCCTCGGAACGTGTTCAAAGCTCTCCCGGAGGTGGGAGTTAAAGCTCCGTCTTACGGGAGACTCTGCCAGACGTTCCCAGCAGACCCTCACAATACGTTTGGGTCTGCCAGGTCTGACCGGCATCCTCCCCCACCATCGGAGCCAACTCACCACCAGGTAGTGGTCAGTTGACAGCTCCGCCCCTCTCTTCACCCGAGTGTCCAGGACATGCGGCCGCAGATCAGATGAGACGACAACAAAGTCGATCATTGAACTACGACCTAGGGTGTCCTGGTGCCAAGAGCACATATGGACACCCTTATGCCTGAACATGGTGTTCGTTATGGACAATCCATGACGAGCACAGAAGTCCAACAACAGAACACCACTCGGGTTCAGATCAGGGGGGCCGTTCCTCCCAACCACACCCCTCCAGGTCTCACTGTCATTGCCCACGTGAGCGTTGAAGTCCCCCAGCAGAACAAGGGAGTCCCCAGGAGGCGCACCCTCCAATACCCCCTCCAAGGACTCCAAAAAGGGTGGGTAATCTGCGCTGCCGTTCGGCGCATAGGCACAAACAACAGTCAGAGCCCGTCCCCCCACACGTAGGCGAAGGGAGGCTACCCTCTCGTTCACCGGGGTGAACCCCAACGTACAGGCACCAAGATGGGGGGCAACAAGTATGCCCACTCCTGCTCGGCGCCTCTCACCAGGGGCAACTCCAGAGTGGAAGAGTGTCCAACCCCTCTCAAGGAAACTGGTTCCAGAGCCAGAGCCATGCGTTGAGGTGAGTCCGACTATTTCTAGCCGGAACCTCTCAACCTCACACACTAGCTCAGGCTCCTTCCCCACCAGAGAGGTGACATTCCATGTCCCAATGGCCAGCTTCTGTAGCCGAGGATCAGACCGCCAGGGTCCCCGCCCTCGGCCACCACCCATTCCACAATGCACCCGACCCCTTTGGCCCCTCCCACAGGTGGTGAGCCTATGGGAAGGGGGACCCACGTCTCCTCTTCGGGCTGTGCCCGGCCGAGCTCCATGGGTGAAAGCCCGGCCACCAGGCGCTCGCCAACGTGCCCCTCCTCCGGGCCTGGCTCCAGAGTGGGGCCCCGGTGACCCGCGTCCGGGCGAGGGAACATTGTTTCCATTTATATTATTCATCATAAGGGGTCTTGTGGGCTGCGCTTTGTCTCGTCCCTCACCTAGGACCTGTCTGCCTTGGGTGACCCTACTAGGGGCATAAAGCCCCTGACAGCATAGCTCCTAGGATCATTGGGACACTCAAACCCCTCCACCACGGTAAGGTGGCAGCCCAGGGAGGGGTTTGAGTGTCCCAGTGACCTGTTTATGATAATGAGCTCTGAAGTCCACGCCCGTCAAAACTCTGTCTCCGCCCTCTGTAACTGCCAGTATCTCAAATCTGTTGTTGTTTTAAAATTAGCCTTTTTTTATTACTCGTTTGACTTACTGTTAGTGCTAGCTTAAAAAATAACTTACCGAAAGCTGTTTGTGTGCGCCGCCATTAGCTGCTCCTTTTTATCATGCCCTCCCGAATCCGAGCTCTTCCTCCTCCTTCGGTAACAAACAGCCCGCGTAGCTCCTGCTAGTTGCATGCAGCGCTTTGGTCCACGGCTGCACATCCAATCCAGACAAACGCAAAGAGTGTTTCCAGTTAATTTGTCCATATGAGGCAACCTAACCTCTGACCGGACCGGACCCACACTGTCCTCAAAAGCCAGCAGCTAACTGCAGCCCGATCTCTCCGGAAAAAAAAAAAAAAGATGCCGCGACCGGGAAGCGAACCCGTGTCCTTCGGATAACGAGTCCAATTCACTACCTCTAGACCAACCGGGCAGTTATGCAAAAAGCAGTCTTTCATCGTATAAGAAACAATCACAACCACCTACATTTAGAACGCTGAAGTTTTGATTAGATTTTGATGAAGTGAAAGGTATTCTTAAAATAAATAAGTTGCTAATCTGAAAATATATCGATCAGTGGTGCTTGATGGTACAGACTGTCGTCCCGCGAGTAAGTGTGTGTGTGTGCACAGTTTTCTGCCGGCTGCGCGTTGGGAGCGATATTACACTAAAAATTGAACTAAAACGTAAAAATAACAATTATAAAGTATTATTATGTCGATGTATATATCTAGTTTCACCCCGATTTCTCCGAAACAAAAGGCTTTAAATAAAAAGGGGGAAAAAAAAGATGCCGTTGACAGGATGCGATCTCTGGTCTCCTGCGTGCCGCTCAAGTGTCGTAACCGCTCAACCAAACTGACAGTTGTGCAATAGTAGTCCTTCATCATATAAGAAACAAGTCCAAACCGCGAGAGTGTGTGTGCACAGTTTCAACGAGACAGAGTTCATTCAAACAAGGTAATAAAACATTCTGGTTTTACTCGAGATGTGCTGCATGGCTGGAGCAGGGCAAACCCCTAGCCCCCCGGGGGCTAAATAAATGAATAAATAAATAAAAGACTGCAGGGTCAGCTCCTAAACTGCTTGGCAACCGTGACGTCTTTTAGAGGTGTCGTTTCTTTGCCCGAGCCCGACCCTACCCGAGCCCTACCCGACTTCGGGTAGGGTAGGGCCATATTTTTGCGTTTGATTGGCGGGCCACGGGTCGGGCTCGGGCTTTGATGTGGTTTTTTTTAATCATACAGCACAAACAAAACTAAATAAAAATGCACACAATATAAAATTGTTTTAATCTGCTTGTAAAGAATATAAGGCAGTAAGTTTATTGATGAGGAAATAATTAATAGAGTGAATTTAGATGGTGAAAACCGGAGCGCAGCCAATAAATTGCGCAACTCAGCCAGAGAGCAGGCGCGCGGCGCGCGCCTGGACAGCGTCTCCCCCGACATGCTGGACTTTTTAGTGACATTTCTCGAACCATTTTACCGTGCACAGAGAGAACTGGAGGGTGACAAATATCCCACCAACCTGGTTTGTCTCTGGAATGAGAAACTGAAGCAACACTGCCAGTCCTCACACACAGACTCTCCGCAGCAGGTGTTTCTGCGCGACATGCAGAAGTGCTGGAGCGCAAAATTATTATCCACGACTTGCACAGAGTTGCATTATTTCTGTGGCCTAACTTTAACAAGCTCAAAATTATGTCACCAGCTGACGTGCGTCAGGTGCACGCTCACGTCCGCACACTGCTCTCATCTGCGGCGGAACAAGTTGCCGCATTCCTGACATTCCTGAAGCTTCAAAAGTCACTGCGAGCAGCGCGCTCACACCTCCTCCATCAAAACACAGAAGAACAACATCAAGTTCTTTTGCTGAGTGGGAGAACGCAGTAAAAGCTTAATAAATAAACGTAGTGTTTTTTTTTTTTTTTGTTTGTTTTTTTTTAATCGGGTAGGGTCGGGTCGGGCGGTGATTTCTAGGAAATCAGCGGGCTCCCTCGGGCTTGGGTAATTAAACTAAGGGCTCGGGTAGGGTAGGGCCGTGGATTTCCGGCCCGATGACAGCTCTAACGTCTTTTATACTGAAGTGGGTTGAGCCGCACCAGGGGTTGCTAGGTGAGGGGCTGGACTAAAGGTGCGAGGTGGGTTGTCCTACGGTTTGTGACGTCACAAACTGCAGGATTTGTAAACGAGGCGTAATTAGCCCCGAAAAATAAATATTCTTAGAGTAAATAAACCACTGGGTGCATTTTTTTGACACTAGGACTGTTTTTTTATGAAGTAAATACCCAAAGTTGAGTAAAAAAAACATTAAAAAGTGAATTTTGCATGTGTGGTCCCCTTTAAAACATATCAGCCCTTTAATACCCCATAATAAAAAGGCTGAATCTGTGAGTGCTGGTTGAAATAAGTGATTTTTCAATAAAGGAGTACCGGTAAGTGTAGATGCTGAATTAAATTTGAAGTGCCTCCTAAACTGAAACTGACTGATTATTCTGAAACTAAGAGAACATCTGTATCTTCTCAGGACCAATGAAAAGTTTCTTGGAGCCGTGCTCCAAAACCAACAGGAAGTTAGCCATTTTGGGTCAAATGGTCATTTTTCGGCGTTTCGAATTGCGGATTTTAACAAACTCCTCCTAGGGATATTGAAGGATTACCTTCAAACTTGGTTAATATGCCCTTAACACTTTGGACAGTAAAAGTTATCAAAAGCTTGCATTTTCATTTGTGCTAATGGGGCGTGGCTAGGTCTCAAATTTGCAGTTCACGCCATAAATTCCTAAACGCTATAACTTTCACTTTGAAAGACCGAAATGCACCAAACTTGGCATGAGTCATCCCTGTTGGATGTCCGACGATCCTTTGTGTTCATTGTGACATCATCAAAGCCCCACCCCCTCAGAACAGGAAGTCACTTTTTTACTTGGAATGCTGCCTTTCTGACACCCTTGAACTAATCAGGATGATCCTGTATTAGAAGACATATAATAAGTTGGTCTGACTTACTGTAAATTACAAACAGTTTTTGCTGGAGGATGTGAGCGTGGTGGTATGACAATCTCAGATGTGACGCCATCGCCATACAGTATGTTAGCTCTAAATTCCATAGATTTGAACCGAGGTGCACCAACATCCCTACGATCGATCATTATCCACCACTTCAACAGGCATCTATGATAAGAGCCAATACATCCACAGCACCCCCTATATCATTACTAAAGTTATATCTCACTGATACATCATCCGATCTGGACGAGCTTTATTGTGCTTCATCACTGAGCACTTCTACATACATTTATAGTGTGCTTTAACATATGACTCCAGTGCGCCCCTACATTATTCAAACTGTTATATCTCATTGATAGATCATCTGATCTGTTCCAGATTTATTGGTATTGTTGTTTAAAATTTCACTCCAGTGGGCCCCCTACATTATTCCAACACTTAGAGATCAGTGATATATTATACAATATGCACCACATTTATTGTAAGTCATCAGTAAGCACTTCTACACACATACCATACATACCATACCACTTTAGCACTTAAACAGACACAAGGCCAACCAAAGTGCTGTACAATAGAAACAAACAAGCATAGCAACCATGAAAAATTATAAAATAAAAATATAGATACAAATAGCAACAGAAACTAACTAAAATGACAAACAATGTATATTACAGAGAGGATCAAAACAAATCACACTGTGTTAAAGGCAAGAGAATCGACGTGGGTTTTCAAGCAAGACTTCAAAGTGAAGAGCCTGCCTAACACTCAGTTGTAACTCATTCCACAGTCTTGGACCTGCAACAGAGAAAGGCCTGTCACCTCTGAGTTTACAGCAAGTATCTGGGATATCTGAGAGAAGCATCTGGTCTGTTGACCTCATAGAGCGCCGTGGGACATATGGCTGTAGAAGGTCAGTGAGATCAAGTGGAGCGGAACTGTTCAGAGATTTAAAAACATACATGAGTATTTTAAACTGGATCCGAAGGTGAATGGGTAGACAGTGCAGGGAGGCCAAAACTGGTGTGATGTGCTCTCTATGGCCTGTACCAGTTAAGAATTGAGCTGCAGCATTCTGGACTAGCTGTAGCCATGCGATGGAGGACTGACTGATTCCGAACAGAAGTGAATTGCAGTAATTGAGCCTCGATGTTATGAAAGCATGAAGTACCGTCTCCAGGTTCTTTTTGGATAGTATGGGCTTCAGCTTGGACAGCCGTCTCAGCTGAAAAAAGC
>JBBPBX010008085.1:2550-27352 GCA_038048925.1 Garcialebias charrua
AGAGTCAGAGTCAGAGTCAGAGAGTCTTTATTGTCATTTGCACCGCATGTGGTACATGTGATGAAAACGAGATTATGTACACGGGGTCCCAGTTACATCCAACAACAAATGCAAGAGAAAAACAGTAATAACATCTAGAACTAACTAAGAAAAACATCAACTAGTAATACACTAAGCTTAATATAGTGGGAATAAACAGCAGCACGAACATGAGTTTGTATGAGCAGATGATCACAGATGAACACAGATGAACACAGCGACAAGAAAACAGATCAGCATCAGTATGATGTGATATTTTGCAGTGTTTATATTTTTTATTTTTATTTATTTTTATATATATATTATATATATTATATATATTTTTTTTATTTTATTTTTATTTATTCATGAGTCTAACAGCCTCAGGGTAGAAGCTGTTCCTCAGTCTAGTGGTTCTACACTTGATGCTCCTCAACCTCCGTCCTGAGGGGAGTGGGGCAAAGAGTGAGTGTGCTGGATGAGTGAGGTCTTTCATGATGCAGGTGGCTCTTTTCCTGCATCTGGAGGTGTAAATGTCTGTGATTGTGGGGAGACTGACTCCAACAGACTTCTGTGCAGCCTTCACCACTCTCTGCAGAGCTTTCCTCTCTTCAACTGTGCAGCCTCCATGCCACACGTTGATGCTGGAGCACAGGACACTCTCCACTGCACACCTGTAGAACGAGGTGAGAACTGGGCTGCTCAGACCAGCACGTCTCAGCCGTCTGAGGAAGTAGAGTCTCTGATGACCTTTCTTGATCAGGCTGGTGGTGTTGTTGCTCCAGCTGAGGTTATCATTCATGTGTACACCCAAGTATTTGTAGCTGGAGACCACTTCCACTGCAGACCCACCTATTTTCAGTGGGGCGTGGGTGTGTTTGTTCCTTCTGAAGTCCACAATCATCTCCTTTGTCTTCTTCACATTCATGTGAAGATTATTCTCTTTGCACCAGCTCTCCAGGTGTTCCACCTCCTGTCTGTAGCTGGACTCATCATTGTTTGTGATGCATCCCACCACCGCTGTATCATCTGCAAACTTAACAATATGACAGCCTGGAAGTGTGGCTGTACAATCATATGTGAGCAGAGTGAACAGAAGGGGGCTCAGCACACATCCCTGAGGAGAGCCAGTGCTGAGGGTTATGGTGGAGGAGGAGAAGTTGTGGATCTTCACGGACTGTGGTCTGTCTGTTAAGAAGTCTAGTACCCAGTTACAAATAGAGGGGCTTAGTCCAAGTGTAGATAGTTTGTCTATCAGTGTGTTGTCAATGTGTTTGACAACACAGTGTGTTATCAATGTGTTTCCAAACTAAACATGTAAGGTCTCTAAATTGTTTACTTTTGTTTTATTTGCAGATGACACAAATATTTTTTGTACAGGTGAAAATTTACAGCAGCTTTTGATAGAAATTAATTTAGAGTTATGTAAATTGAAAAAGTGGTTTGATATTAATAAATTATCTCTAAATTTAGATAAAACCAAGTTTATGTTATTCGGGAATTGTAACGGGCATAGTGAGTCACAAATAAAAATTGATAATGTGATATTGGAGAAAGTGACGGAAATTCGGTTTTTGGGAGTATTGATTCATAATAAGATCTGTTGGAAACCTCATATTAAGTATGTTCAATCTAAAATAGCAAGAAGTGTAGCTGTTCTCTCTAATGCTAGAAATTTTTTAAATTATTCTGCTCTTCATATTATTTACTGCTCACTTATTTTGCCATATCTAAATTACTGTGTGGAAGTTTGGGGCAACACTTACAAAACCTCGCTCCAACCATTATGCACATTACAGAAAAGAGCCATTCGATTAGTTCATAAGGTTGATTTTTATTGTCATACTAACAATTTATTTATTGATTCTAATTTTATTAAATTCCAAGATTTGATAGAGTTTCAAACTGCACAATTTATGTATAAAGTTAGAAACAAACTATTACCAGAAAATATACAAAATTTATTTACTGACAAAGTCGGGAGATATGACTATAGAGAAAACCTGAATTTCAGAACTTTGAAGGTGAGAACAACAATGAAAAGAATGTGCATTTCGGTCATTGGAGTGAGGATTTGGAATAAACTCACCAAAGAGTTGAAGCAAAGTCCAAGCATGAGGTATTTTAAGAAAAGACTAAAAATGATTATTATTCAAAAGTATAAGGATGATCAAGGGTGAGAAATTGGATGGTAATGATAGAACTGAGGATGATTTGGACAATTGGGTGCTGATCTGTGTACATGTGTGTAAATATATGTGGATGTGTAAATAAGGAAATGTTATCTATGTATTTATGCAGGTAGATGTGTATGTATATCTACGTGAGTAGGTATATGTAGATACTTTCATCTAGTCCAGAAAATACTGTTTTTATTTTATTTTTTTAATTATTAAAATTAATATTACTTCTTTTTTTTCTGGAAGGGATACAGGCAACAGGAAGACTATTTATCCTATGAATTATTAAATGGATAAGGGGTATGATAATATAAGTTAAACTTCATCATACTCCTTTTCAGACTCACAGTCACCATTAGAGGAAAGGAAAAGAAACAAATGTATATTAGCATATAAAAATTGGGTATGTTTATTTGATATTAAGATTGTATCTATACTTGGAAACATGAAAGTCTTCAGTATTATGTTTTGTGGTGAAATGTCTGTCTGAAATAAAATTTATCATCATCATCAAACACTCTAAAAGAGCACAGCATGTCATGATCTCCTATCTCTGCCATGTGCTCTCTGCCACGCCCACTTCTCCACTGCAATCACAATCGTGCTCATCACTTGAGTCACTCCCAATCTCCCTCCTCCTGTGTACATATTAATAATGTAAATACTGTAATATTTTTAATAAACAATACATGACATATGCACTGCATGAATTGTTTATTCTATTCAAACGCAACCCGAACCAAGCCTTTAGGCCCCCTCTGCAAATTATTATTATTATTTTTATGTACGCTGCTCTTAAGCACTGCCTAGTCTCTGCCAGATTGTTTGATTGCCTCAAGCCTGAAGTAATTCGGCGTTCTTGTTCCTGCTCTCGATCCTGACCCACTTCATGACCATGGATTCCTCCCCTTTGCCTCACCCAAGATGGATACTTCTGCTCATCTGATATCTGGACCTCGACATCTGCTCTGCCTTCAGACCACTGATTCCAACTAAAACCCTCAGATACGTTTTGCAAGAGTCTCTTTCTTTCACTGTGTAATGAATTATGATGGGGGCCCGGAAATTGAAACAGGAGTGAACAAAAATATTTAAAGTTTTATCAGGAGGAGAAAGAAGAAAGTCAGCTGTCACTCTGTTGCGCTCGATCACATGTGAAAAGCTGATGACGTCGAGGGTGATTTTATCAGCGGGAAAGGAAGTTTGGATTGATCACGTGATATGTGAGCGAAAGTCAGACAAACTCTCTCCAGAATGTGGAGCTTGGTTCTGAGAGCTCAACTCCTACAGTCCGGGGTTTGTGGTGAAAAATACAGGCATGGGTCATTCACATAGAGGCAGGAAAGCAAAAAGTATCAGAGTTTTAGCTGGAATTGGTGGTCTGAAGGCAGAGCAAAAGTCGAGATCCAGATATCCAATGGGACAGAAATATCTGTCTTGGGAGAGGCAAAGGGAGGAATCCATGGTCAAGAAGTGGATCAGGAACGAGAGCAGGAACTAGAACACTGGATTACCTCAGGCACGAGGCGATCATACAATCTGGAAGAGACTGGGGGGTGCTAAAGAAGCACAGGTTCTACCTGCACCTGTGGACTGCACACAGGTGCAGCAGGTGCTAAATCATTTAAAGTAATTTATTTTAAATAAACAAGCCATGCCTTTCGTGCGGCTTACTCCATCAATCAGCCAATCGTGTGTCATGTACAATCTTACTTTGAAGAACCGCGACAGAACGAGTCTGTGAAAGTTGAACCACAAAGTAGCGAGGGACTACTGTACTGTAGTCCATGACCAGTAATGATTCTTGTCAAAAACCAATTGCAAACAGTGTTGTGTATTCAGCCAGAGAAACTATCAGATAGATAACTTTACTAATTGACTTTCTATGTATGTGAATGTTTTTCTACAGTGTCCTGAAACAACTTCTGTTGTGACTTGGTGTTGTATAAATAAACTGAATTGAACTGAACTGAAAAGTCATGCAATGGTTAGTCAAATGGAAAAGCCAGATTTGGTTGATTTGTACACAGGTTTCCTACAGAGTTACTCAAGCAGTAACCACTTTGACGTTGGGTTTCTGTTGCTGGGTTGCAGGCAGTTGTGGCTGAGTGGTTTGAGCAGTCGTCTTCCAATTGGAGTTGGGGGTTCAATTCCACCAGCAGTCACGTGCTGAAGTGTCCCTGGGCAAGACACTGAACCATTCATTGCCTCTAATGTGTGTCCCATCAGTGTATGAATGTGATCTAAAGCACTGATTAGTCTACAGATTAGCTTTGTAGAGATCCAGTAGAGTGCTGTATGAATGGATAATTGAGGGCACTGGTTGTAGTGTAAAGTACTTTTAGTCTCTTGATTAGACAGAAAAGCACTATGTAAGTGCAGTCCAGTTACCATTTACTTAGACTAGCTGAGACTGAATGACACACACAAAATAAATTGCATACTGCTACAGGAAGTGTACGTACCACTGGGGGTTCTTCTATCACAGTGAAAGAACCGTGAATGAAATAAGTGAGGCCTTTTCTGTAAAAATGTGTTGTGTAGATGGCAACATAAACTGGGTTAATCTTGTAAACTGTACAGGAATTTATTTATCAATGATGTTGCCTTCATAAATATGCAGGCATGACATGCATAAATGCAAATGTATAAATCCAGAGAGAAAAGCATCACCACAGAACGTTCATCAGGACAACTTTAACTTTCGCTACAACTCATCTTCTACAAACCTAGTTCCAGAGTGATGCTATTTTAATCCTGTTTGTTTTTGTCTGTCAGAGTTTTGTGTACAGTGACAGGGTTTTCAGAAATCATTAAAAACTTCTATAAAAAGTGAAGTGCAGAGCGCTTAACACTTCTTATTGTGCTTTGCAAAACACTGCATTTTTTAAACTATGTGTACTATACAGAGAATAATAACTTTTTTATAAAAACATGTAAAAGTTCAGTTTGTTAGCATTTGCTTACTTGGGGTTGTCTGTTAACAATAAATATGAGCCAAACTTACTACACTGTGTAGTGTTATAAGTGTTATCTCTCACACATGTGGGGTTCTGTGTGTGTTGGAGAGAGCAGTTTACACCAATTCCTGTTTCATTTACTTCTACATAGTTAGGATCATTGTGGTAAATGTCAACACTGCAGCTGAGGTGAAAGGTTTATGCCAAGAAGATAATTGTGTAGCAATTGTGAATGCATCCTCAGGGATACAGTACACAGCTGGACATATATTCATCTTATTATCTACAATATCTGGATAAAGAAAAACCACTAATGCAAAGCCTGAAGTGAAGGCAAATATTAGATCATGTCAAATGTGAGTAGGTTACTTTCCCTATACCCGGTTTGTAAAATGTCCCATTAACAAACAATGTCTTGTAGAACTGAGAGAAAACCAGGATAATCAATGATCAATTGATGTTTTGGGCCATTTACTCTGGATAACAACCCACAAACCCATTAGGCTGGTGTTGTCTGGTGATGAATCAAAGTGCGCAAAAAAGCGTTTGGACATTTGTCTTCACTGCATTTTGTTTAAAACAATGAGCTCTATTCAGTTTAGTCAATCCACTGAGAGCAGTTCAGTGTGAAGGCTAGTCAGACAAACTCAAAACACAAGTCCCATCACTAAATCAAACTTCATTGCATGAGTCAGAATTGCAGTATTTAGCTTGCCAGGATGGATAAGAAGTTTTTAAACACATAAAATCAATCGAGGACATAAAACAAGTGTACTGTACCTGCAATGCTGGCAAAGACCTCGCTGATTCCTATCAGCACATACTGAGGCACCTGCCACCATATGGGTAAATCCGCTGCGTGGTAGACAACTTTGCCGAGCACCTGGTCAATGGTACCATTTGATTTGACCAGCTCCAGACGTTTGGACTCCAAAATACCTGATTGTGTGGACACAGAAACCAGAACACACAAAGTATTTAGCTGAGAGGAAATGAAAAAAAAAAAACATACTACGTACTTTCTTACCCATAAAAAAAAAGGACTGAAATAGAATTAAACACTCATTTTGTTACTCTGACATCAAAAACAAAATGGTCAGATTCAAACAATCCAGTAACAGTCTATAAAGGATTTGGCTGGTTTTCAAAAATATCCCGACATTTTATTAAAGTCCCATCTGCACACTTTCATAATTTAGCAGATAGTACAGTATTGGGACACAGAAGACAGTTCAGGAATAAGAACCAAGCAGTGGTCATCATTTGCTGCCGCCTGCCTTAAAGCTTTATTAGACTGCTATTATGGTGTGACCAGCAGCTATTTTCAGATAGCTCCCAGAGACAGCTCCCTATCATGACTACACTTAATGCTACATTTGAGAGGAGTTGTAGCCTTGTAATCCGGATATCCAATAATACCATCCCTCCATCTCAAGACAGCATGGCCACTGGGCTGCTCAGAACAAGTCTCACACTATAAACACATCTCCGCTTTTTTACATTACTTTCTACCTCAACTAAGCATCATTATCAGACAACTCAGTGTGATTTTAGCAGCTTTACGTCAAGCAAGATGCTTTTAGACTTTTAAATGCTATAAGCTACATGTGTATTAGTATATAGACTGAAGAGAATGTAATAAAATGTACAAAAATATGTTTTTAGGACCAATGTCATTGCAGCCTTTCAAAGCTGGCTTCAGTATGTGTGAAGTCTGAACATGGTGTATATACTTGATCAGAGAACGTTCACTGCCGGTTTGACAGCATGTCTTCCGCTGAGACAGTCGAGCTCCAGCTGTCCTGATAACCAGACATGTGTCAGCACATGTACAACGAATCCTCGTGAAATATTGCTGCACCAATCCTGACAAATGTCTGCACATCTCACACACAGGATGCCAAAAGTGATTGTAGTACCAAGCAGAGTTGGTGTGGTGAGAGCTGTGAATGCAGAATGGCAAACAGCAGCTGTGTTCAATGTGTGCAAAACGTGTCAAACTGAGATATTCATGTATCCATCTGTCGGTCACCTAAACTACATGGCTTCAGCTCGTAGAAAAGTTGAGAAGATAAGTACTGAGGACACATATTGAGCCAACTAAAGGTTCAGTTCAGCATGTAATAATACTGTGAGGCAGCTCTTAGGAGCCACTCTGTCAAACGCTGTAAACATGATTATTAAATCTTGTTGTTGGTTTTTTTTTTCTTTTCAGTTGAGGTGACTGTCTAAACTGAAGCCCATACTGTCCAAAAGTAATCTTGAGACAGGGGTACGGTACATGCTTTCATAACATTCAGTCTTGATTAATGCATGCACTTCTTTTTGGAATCAGTCACACCTCTATTGCATATTTACAACTGGTTCAAAATGCTGCAACCCGATTTTTAACTGGTACAGGCGAAAACGAGCATATTTCTCCAGTTCTGGCCTCCCTTCACTGGCTCCCGGTTCACTTTCAAATTCATTTTAAAATCCTTCTGTATGTTTTTAAATCTCTTAACAGTTCTGTCCCCTCTTATCTCTCTGATCCACTGCAGCCATATGTCCCACAGCACTCTCTGAGGTCAGCAGACCAGATGCTTTTATTGGTTCCAGGAACTCATTTTAAGCTCAGAGGTGACAGGACTTTCTCTGTTGCTGGTCCAAAACTGTGGAATTACTTAGTGCATGTCAGTCAGTTTCTCTATCTCACTGTTTTTAAGTCTTGTTTAAAAACTCACTTTTATTCCCTGGCTTCTGACAATGTGTGAGCTGATTTTAACTCGTATATATAGTGTTAGCCATTTATGGTAGTTCTGATCTTTATCCATTTGGATCCATGCATTTTATCCTGTGTCCTTTGCTTGTTTGTTTTGCTGTACAGCACTTTGGTTGGCCTTGTTGCTGCTTTTAGGTGCTTTATAAATAAAGTGGTATGGTATGGTAAACTGATTTCGCAAAGAAATGTAAATAAACAGTGAACAGAGACAGCACAGCATTTTTGTGAAAACATTATTTAAATTATCTGCAAATAAAGGTATATTCTACAATGTAGGTTTTGACTGTACAGTATTGTGCAGGGTTGACCCTGTTGTCTGATTTGACTCCTAAATCCAGACTCAAACTGTATTTCACTCTAGTTGTGTTTTCACCTCCTATTCTGTGACCAATGTCCAGACTGCAGCGCCATCTTAAACCCTTTCTCCACTCCTTGAACTCAAAATTACTTTCTGCAACATTCAGAATTCATTTTCTCTGAATTCAAATGCAAGGATTGCACTTTCCCCCTCCCAAGTAGCCAAATGAAAAAAACAAACAAAAAAAAAACGCCTGAGTAACTTTTAAATGTTGAAATGAACATGTAAGAGCACCATTCAGGTCTGAAAAGAAAATGTTGATTGAACGTTACAATTTTAAATAGAGATTTTATCACATTACACAGATTTAAAAAAAACATGTTTGATGGACTAAGTCAGACCAGAAAATGTGAAGATTATATTTTTTAATAATTTGCCATCTCTTTTTAAATGAATCTTTTTAATGTAAAGCCCAAGCAGGAGCCCTTTCTCTCAAACATAAAGATAATTTATCATTTTATTTTTAATCTGTCGAGCATAACTACCGGAAGTAACATTTGCAGTTTATTATACATAAAGCTGCATGAAGCAGTTGAAAATAATATCTCAGCTTGACTGTGCAGATTAAAAAAAATATTTGTGACTTCAGGTCATCTTTTCTCTTTATGTAAGAAAAACAAATCATCTACTTGGACTATTACTGACACATTTAATTGTATCAAGTGCTGTATTTTCTGCTGTACACATTTTCTATTAAAATGTGGTTTCATATTAGAAATGCAACACATACAGTATTTTCCGGTGTGTAGGTTGCACCTTTTTATGGTTTTTTTCAAGGCCTGCGACCTCAGGTGCGACCTATATATGGCTTGTTATCACTTTCGGCGAAACAAATTTTTTAATTCAGCTCATTTCACAATTACGTTCATTTATTAAGGAAAAGTTCAGCTCAGACACATATTTGCTATAATTTTTATCAAACAAATAATTGTTTTTAAAGGACAACACCCACCATGACAGTAACAATTCACCATATAGGACAATTACTGTAATTTAATATGATGTCTATTTTCATTTTTGCATTTGGGCCAGGCGAGGGTTAAAAAAAAAACCCACTCCCGAATGAATCCGGAAACCTGGCCGAAGAGTGCCGAAGTGTCATGTGACTTTTAATAATAATAAATAATTAATTCAATTTATAACGCACTTTTCATTACTGAAAATCTCAAAGTGCTACACATATATTGAATGCTACACACATTCATAAACCGGTGGCGGCAGACTACCATGCAAGGTGCTTTCCAGTCCTACCGGGAGCAACTCGGGGTTAAGTGTCTTGCCCAAGGACACAACGACACATGGTGCGGGTCCCGGGAGTCGAACCGCCAACTTTCCGATCGGGAGATGACTGCCCTTACCACTACGCCACGGCCGCACTTTTGTTACATCTCCACCCAGAAGGCAAGAGTGAGTTTCAATGGAGGTTTATGAGAGAGAGTGGGAGTTAAAACTGCATATTTCCTGGTGCATTTGTGTGTACATATGGACCAGCGCTCTGATTTTATTTATTATTTATTTTATAACACCGCTGCGGACCGTTTCTGCCCAGAGGAGCGAGCCGCGCGCGTCTCTGGCTCCTCGTTCCGCTGGTCACCTTTGAAGTTCCGAATGCGTGTCAGGGCTCTGCTCCGTCCCAGCCTTGTTGCGGGGAGCACGGGGGAGCACGCGCGCAGAGCTCCGCTGCGCGGCTGCCTTTCTGTACTCCCGACCTGTCTGGTCACGGGGGGAGAGAATAAAAAGCCGATGCGGAAATGAATGAATTTGTCGCGATCAAGCGAATTAAACTAGTATGTCTACGTGGATGCTCGCTCAGAATATGATAGACATGAGTGAGCGACAGCAGGATTAATCAACAGGCAGCTTTAGGGAATATTTAAAAATGCTTCGCTTTTTCTTTTCCTCGCTCAGAGCAGCGGTCATGGAAGTTGATGAATGCTTATTATAACTCCGCCTGTAACTCCAAGGCGTCACTTTAGTGACGTGAATGCCCATGTGAATGCCCATATATGGAGAGGAGCAGATTTTTCCTGGAGCTTCTGCTAAAATCTGCTATAAATCATGAAATAACACATTTAGCGTTATTTCTCTACAATATAAATAAACGCTCCTGTAAATAAACTAATAAATATTAATGGCGATGTAATTTGAAAACATGGTGGGTGTTGGACTTTAAGTGTTAATCTTCTTAAAAGCCTTGCTGTGTGCTCCTGTGGCAGACATTTGCAGCAGAGCTAAACGTAGGTGCGACCTATACACCGGTGCGACCTATCTAGGGATTTTTCCAATCTATTGGTGATAATTGGACAATGCAACCTATACACCAGAAAATACGGTACACAAATCTCTTGTTTGGAAAGAAGTTGATTATAGCCAGTGATATAATGTACTCAGTTGTAAAAAAAAATCTTAATTTAAAAAGTTTAAAAAAGGAGCAGCTTAAGTCTCTAACAAGCAATCAAAGTTAATTTCATAATAAAACATGTTAGAATATATAATGTTTTATAGAATATGAAAGAGCTGGTTTGTTAGTTTCTACTTTACCTTTATTTTAACGTCTTTTAAAACAAACCCTCCAGAGTTACCCATAACAGCCGCTGTCAAATTTGATTAAGCGCATGTTCAACAGTCAAACAGCAATTGGAGAAAGCCCGCCAGTCAATATCTAAGGTCACCACTGACAGAATATGTAGAGGATGTAATGTGCACCTGAAAGAAGATGGGAATCGGTTGTAGAAAATATAATGAACATTGATCCTCTGGAGTGTTACTGATTTGCTTTTGTTTACTTTCAGGCCTTTATCTTTCTCTAAGCATTTGAGCTCAGATATATCAGTGCAGCAGCAGCGGCTGACAGGCCTGACTGAGTTTGTATTTTTAAAATAACTGATGGGAGGTAAACAGGACTGAGGAGTGCTGCTGCATGCAGGTACAGGGAAAAAAACTCTCTACCTTGTTTTCTTTCTATGTGGAAAAAAAATGCTGTGATTCATGCAAGAAAATCTATTGATTTCCACAAAATGCAATTTAGTAAAAGCAGTCATTTGTTAATCAAAGGCTTAGCCTATACCTGTCAGTCATACACAAACATCTCAAAAGTTGGCTCACTGACAGTTTTCACCTTGGATTTTTTTAAGTAAAAAAAAAAACACCTCAATAACATGGTGTAATTGTGACTCTAAAGTTGCACTTCTTGCTTCCTTCAAAGAAACTGAAAACAGGGTTTTTATCACAAAAACGTTCCCGTTTGCTTGGCTTGTGGGTTACTGAACAAACAGTTGACGACGCTCACCCGCTGCCACGGCAGATGACATTACAAAGAACATCCCCACAGCAATCCTCTTCAGAGAGGAGGGCAGCAGGCCCCGGCGCTTCAGGATGGGGTCCACCACTTTGTCTTTAAGAGGAATCAGCATAAGGATGAGCACTGCGTCAAACATAGTGAGCCACGCAGCCGGGAAGTGGAACTTCATCTGGGATTTGCAGAGGAAACAGATGAGATGGAAATCTACATGAAGCAACAGAGCATTAAAACGAAGACAAATGTTGGTGCATTCCAACATAGTTCACTGTGTCTTCACATGTGTTTGCATGAGTATTAGAGGAGCACGCTTCAGTCTTCATACTGCTTTAGCACCCCCATGTGGTCAAATCTAAACATAATTTAATAAAAATATATATTAATTCAATTCATAGTGAAGAGAAGGCAGTAAAAATCCAACTACAGAGCAAAAGTAATAAACAGTAGAGACTTTATTAAATATGGCACCAGCAGCTATGGCAAAAAAAAGAAAAAAGAAAATCCTTGTCGTTACCGTTAGGGGATATATCACAAAGTTTAATATTTGCAATTGGTACTAGTTGGTTTATATAAACAAGAGTAGAAAATTCATTGTAAACAACCAACGATCTTTAGTTTTTTTTTTTTTTTTTTTTCAGTATTTTACTCAGTGAACAACTTTTTGTCTTTTTCAACAATATAATCTGCACTACTGTATTTAGGTTTGGAGAGATATCCACAATGTGTCTTTGTTTTAACAAATATCATCGTTTATTCTGAATGTACCGGTAATTTTCTGGTTGTCATTGTTGCTTGCATACAATCCATACATAGCTCAAAGAGAGTATTTTTCTTTCTTTATTATCATACATCTCATTCTACGTGAGCCTTCATCTTCTTTGTCAGGTAAATCCTGAAATGATGAGTGCATGATGAAGTCTCCCAGCAGACTTGAATACTTGTTCTCTACTAAATGAACTATTGTATATAAACAGTGATTCAATAGGGAGTGGTGGTGCAGAGGTTAGAGAAGGCGTGCTTGTGAACGGGAGGTCGCCGGCTCAAATACAAAGACCAACAACAATATCTGGGGTAGGAAAGATGAAGCACCCACACCTGCTTCCTCCCTCATTTGCCCCACTCTATCTTCAAGGTCATTCAACTGCCACCCTGAGAAAGGGGGTTTGAACTCAAAAAGTCATATATATATACAGTATATATATACACAGTATATATACAGTATATAGTATATATATATTATATATATATATATATACACATACATATATACATATATATATACATATATATACATATACATATATATATACTGTATATATACATATATATACACATATATACATATATATATATATATATATACATATATACAGTACACATATATACACATATATACATATTATATATATACATACATATATATACATATATACATACATATATACATATATATATATATATATATATATATATATATATACATACATATATATATACATATACAGGTAGTCCCCGATTTACGAGCGAGATCCGTTACAACGAGGCGCTCGTAAACCGGAAATCTCGTAATTTGGAACGGCCGCCACGCTTCTCGTAAGTCCGGAAATTCGCTCGTAAATTGGAACGGTTTTGCTAGCGCGACTACAAACACTCGTTTTTCATCGAAAAACTGCTTATGAGTGCATAAAAATGATCGGAAACGTGTGTCCACATGTTTAGCTAACGAACTGTGGTGAAAAAACACAGGAAAACTCAGTATTTTTTGCGTTTTTTCCAATAATTCGCCAGCTCGTAAGTCTGGAACCTCGTAGATCAGAGCGCTCGTAAATCGGGGACTACCTGTATATATATATATATACACTTTGTAATTTTTGCGGTAAATCTTACAAAGTACAATAGACTAATCTGCTAGAAAGACATAATTGTGGTGTTAATGTAAGGCCTGGGGGAAAAACTACAGATGGCCACTTGTGATGATGTCATAAAAGGAGCGCCAGGCTCAGGGTGCCAGGTGACGCTGATTGTAAGGCTGATGGCTAAGCTGGAAGCAGGGCGATCTGAAATAAAGAAATCACGTTGACACGTTTTGCCTGAGGACTCTTTCAATAACGCGACATGGTGTCAGAAGTGGGATTTGAACCCACGCCTCCATTCGGAAGGTGTGTCGATCGCTCAAGAATGTGCATGCTGTCGAAGAAGATGATTCTTTGTTTTTAGGTAGCATTAATAATGGAGATGAACCTTGGAAGGTGGATGTTAAAATTAATAACAGATCCATCTCATTCAAGATTGACACTGGTGCTGATGTTACAGTTCTGCCATATGATGTGTTCAAGGACATCTACAGAAACAGGAGCCCCCCCATTCTGAAAAAAGCCACCAGGCAACTGCTTGGTCCAGGGAGAAATGCTCTGGATGTTGTGGGGGTTGCTGAAATGTTAATGGAAAGGGGAGAAAAAGAGATACAGGAAAGCGTGTATGTTTTGAAACACCTGCACACTGCACTTTTGGGTAGACCAGCCATTCAGAAGCTGGATCTGGTAGCTAGATTAAATGAGATATCTGCTGAAACAGTGAAAACTAGCTATCCAAAGCTTTGTAGTGGTCTGGGTGAGGTGAAACAGCCTTATAACATCAAACTGAAACCAGGAGCTCAACCATTTTCATTAAAGACACCCAGAAGGATTCCACTTCCTTTGATGGACAAAGTTAAACAAGAATTGTCCCGTATGGAAAGTTTGGGTGTGATTTGTAGAATTGAGGAGCCAACTGAGTGGTGTTCAGGGATGGTGGTTGTTCCAAAACCAACAGGTGCGGTGCGCATATGTGTTGACCTTACAAAGCTGAATGAGTCTGTCTGCAGAGAGAAGTATATTCTTCCCTCTGTGGATGAAACACTCGGTAAGCTAGCGGGAGCCAGAATCTTCAGTAAATTAGATGCTAATATGGGGTTTTGGCAGATTCCTCTAACTGAAGATGCAGCAAAATACACAACTTTCATTACACCTTTTGGTCGTTATTTTTTTAAACGGTTACCTTTTGGTATAGCTTCTGCCCCTGAGCATTTCCAGAACAGAATGGTAACAGAGGTTACGGAGGGACTAGATGGTGTAGTTTGTCACATGGATGATGTGTTAGTGTGGGGGAGAACACAGGAGGAGCATGATGCTCGTCTGCATACAATCCTTGGGAAAATTCAAGAAGCTGGTCTCACACTTAACATTGATAAATGCGAATTTTCAAAGCAGGGGGTAAAATTTTTGGGCCACATGATCTCTGTTAAGGGAGTTAGTCCCGATCCAAATAAAACTGAAGCAGTGAGACAAATGAAGGAACCTAGAAATGTGAGTGAACTCAGAAGTTTCCTCGGGATGGTTAATCAGCTGGGGAAGTTTATTCCACAGTTGGCAGAGCGAGACAAGCCTCTGAGGGATCTCTTGTCTAAGAAAAACTGTTGGATGTGGGGAGTTGATCAGGCTAGAGCATTTAATGAGCTAAAAGAAATGCTTATATCCCCACCAGTGTTAGCCATGTATGATACAAACCGGGAATGTAAAGTCACGGCAGACGCATCTGCTTATGGTCTGGGGAGTGTGTTACTTCAAAAATGGGGTCAAGTATGGAGACCTGTAGCATATGTGTCACGGTCTCTATCGCAGACTGAACAGAGATACGCACAGGTGGAAAAAGAAGCTCTTAGTATCACCTGGGCTTGTGAAAGATTCAGTACTTATCTCATTGGTAGACATTTTCAGTTAGAGACAGATCATAAACCACTTTTGAGTCTGTTGGGTTCGCAGACGCTAGATTGCCTTCCACCACGTATCCAGCGCTTTAGAATGCGTCTGATGAGATATTCATATTCCATCTCATATGTACCAGGGAAAGATTTGTGGACAGCTGACACACTGTCACGTGCTCCCATGGCAGGAAACCTAACTGCGACCGAAGCAGAGTTGGTCGAAGACTCAAACATTTATGTGGATGATGTGGTACGAAACCTACCTGCAAGCACTGGTTACCTTGATGAGCTGAGAGAGGAGCTGAAACAGGACAGTGTATGTGCACGTGTGATGCAGCTGTGTGTGGAAGGATGGCCTGCACACTATAACAGCGAACCAGCACTCAGACTGTATTGGGCAGAAAAGGCGTTTCTTACTGTGAAGGATGGTCTGTTGCTAAAGGGCGAGAGACTTGTTATTCCTTCGACCATGAGAAACGATGTGCTCATGAGACTACACGAAGGACATCTGGGTGTGGTGAAATGTCGAGAACGAGCGCGGCAGTCAGTATGGTGGCCTGGACTGAGCCAGCAGTTAAAAGAACTGGTTTTAAGATGCCAAACCTGCAACAGAGAGAGAGAAAATTGTACAGAACCGCTGATGCCATCACAGTATCCAGACAGACCATGGAAAAGACTTGGGGCCGATCTGTTTACGCTGCAAGGAAAAGATTATATTCTGGTTGTGGATTATGCATCAAGATTTGTGGAAATTGCTCAACTAAGTCCCACAAGATCGTCTGATGTGATTCCTCATCTGAAATCTATGTTTGCTCGTCATGGCATTCCAGAAGAATTGATTACAGATAACGGTCCTCAGTTTTCCTGTGCTGCTTTTGCTACATTTGCAAAGTTATATGGATTTAACCATATTACCAGTAGCCCAAGATATCCACAAAGCAATGGGGAAGCTGAACGTGCTGTTAAAACAGTAAAGAACTTATTGAAAAAGGCAGCCGATCCGTATCTCGCCTTACTCGCCTACAGAGCAACACCACTTTGGAATGGTTACAGCCCAGCAGAACTTCTCATGGGAAGGAGGCTTCGTACAACGGTGCCGACACTTCCATCTTCGTTGAGGCCATTTCTTCCAGACGTTGACATTGTTGCTCGAAAAGAGAAAGAGAGGAGGATAAATGATGCAGAGAGGTATGATTCACGCCATAGAGCAAGAGTTCTTAGCAAACTGACTCCAGGACAAAGTGTGTGGATTAAAGATCAAGGCACAAGTGGAGCAGTGATTACCACGCATTATACTCCACGCTCATACATTGTGGAAGGACCCCATGGACCGATTAGGCGAAATCGTCGTCATTTGGTTGCCAGGGAGCCTTCGACAGAGCCAGAAGTACTGGAAGGGGATGTTGATCCAGAACTGGTTCAACAGAGTCCTGAAGAACCTCCACAACAGAGCCTTCCAGAACTTTCACCTACTCCTAGAACCAGGTCTGGGAGACGGGTTGTGAAACCAGATAGACTAAACTTGTAAATATGTGTGTGTATAATGTGAAGAAGAGTGTGTGAATATTATGCTAAATGTTTAAGAATGATTAAATATGTATTTCTGTTTATAATGGGGTTTTCTAGTTCTATGTAGGAACAGACCTTCCAGCTATGAGGCAGAATAATCCTCTAAGGTCTGTTGAATCAATGATAGTCCACCCATTGATTCTAGAGAGGGAAGATGTGGTGTTAATGTAAGGCCTGGGGGAAAAACTACAGATGGCCACTTGTGATGATGTCATAAAAGGAGCGCCAGGCTCAGGGTGCCAGGTGACGCTGATTGTAAGGCTGATGGCTAAGCTGGAAGCAGGGCGATCTGAAATAAAGAAATCACGTTGACACGTTTTGCCTGAGGACTCTTTCAATAACGCGACAATAATCATAGAAAAACTGATAAATATCAATTTATGTTGGAAGTTTAAGTAACTTCTCTTTGTTGTGAGTTATTTGTGAGATAATTTTGGGTAAATCTGTGAATTTTCTTGCTCAGCTTTTACACAATTTTCTAACTTTTTGTTCTTTATGTCTTCAAGGTGAAGAAGCTCAAACACCAAATGTATCCTGCAGTTTGATTATTGTTGAAACAAAATACATTTAAAATCAATTTGATTCAAATTATTTGAAAATTGTGCTGTAAAACATAATTTATGTGATAGTTTTCACAATATATTGGATGAATGTGGAGCTAACACCAGTCTGTGTCTGTGCCTTTGCCATTGATGCAAGTTTTTGTTTGAGGTGTCGTTGTGGGTTAACAGAAGGACCAGTGGACACCCGTTCTAAGCCGTCATTACTAAAACAAAGCAGCTTCCCGCTGCTTATCAGCGCCGCATCGACTCCCTCAACAGTCGCTGTCGCCCAAACAATCCGGATTATTGACAATCGTTGACGGACTTGAGGAGGAATGGGATGTTGAACTTGTCTACTGGGGTCAGGGCAAGAAATAGGGGATGGGGGCTGTTGGTATGTGAGACCTCCCTCGTACTGTCTGATGGATCCAGTGGTGCTGTGTGCACTTCTAATCAATGATACAGTTCAACAATTAGGGCAAATGTTGGGGTAATTGATTCCATTGGTTATGATGCTATAATTGTGAGCTTATTTAACTTCTGTGATTTTTTTTATTGTAAATTTGTTTCAAAACACACAAAAAGCCAAAAACACTTTAACCTTTTACTTTGATGCAACCTCCCTGAACTGTGAGCCACCTCAACCCTTCGCCCAGTTTCCCCTCCCCTTGTCTTCTACTCCTACCAAGGTCAATATCCTCAACAATTAGTCCGAGGAGGAGCAGGAGTATTTGAAGCATGGTCGCACCCTCTCCAAATGCCCCTTCAAGGGCTTTGGGGGGCAGCAACGGTATGTCAGACTAAAGTGAAAAGTGTACCCATTTTCTCTTTATGTCTCCATTTGCTACGTTCATTAGGATCATTCATGAGCACTTAGAGGCCCCTTTAACATCCACACATCACCCTGGTCATGCTAAACTCACCTGCACGTTTCCCAATCAAAATCAATGCCAGTCTGTAGGTGGGAGTGGAAGAAAGGCAGGAGACTACAAATGCAGCCATGATGCTTGTTTCCATAAAGTGCAATCATATTGTTATATTGATTGGCCACTGGACGGTGTTTCAGAAGGCTGGTTGGATGATCCAGAATAAAAGGCCTAACTTTCTGCATCTTTGCACAGGATAAGAGTAAATCTTCCTCTCTTCTCTTTTCCTCTCTATTAGAAGCAGAGATACCCACTGGCCTGTCAAGCCTCCGAGGAAAAGAAAACAAGAACAGGGCAGCCGTCGGGGAACAAGAAGTGTGTGAAAATACAGTGGGGTGAAGCGAGTACAAATGTTGAGGTCTGAAAAACGAGTCCCCGGTGGGTTTACGATGTGCTCCGTTACAAAGAAAAAGCAGAGATAAAATCATGTCTGGTTCAGGACGATTCGTTTGTTTTTACAGTGTAATCAAACACGTCTTTTTACAGAAACTTGTGAACATTTGTCGGATATGAGTTGACGTCATTTTGAATTCCAAACATCTTAGAATGGTTTGCTGTTGAGTTTTTTGTCTGTGCAGCTGTCTCCTTCCATTCAGCAGACCCCACACACCCTCAGAAACAAGGGATTTTCTAAGAGGTCTCTGCTGGGGTCAGACACAGAATTGCGGACAAAAACAAAGGGGCTTAAAAAATTACCAATAAAAAGGGACAAATAAAAGACTGACATGGCACTAATAAACACAAACCAACAAAGGGGACAACCAGACTGCAGGTGAGTGAAGACAGAGAGAGTAAAAGGACTGGGTCTGATGAGTCAAGCAGAGACACCTGGGCGATTTGACAACGGGCGTGGCAGAGGCTGACTTTGAATAACAGGAAACACAACGAGGCATGGGAAACAAAAGAAAATACAGAAAACAAACCTTACAGGAAATAACATCAACCTCAAAACCCAAAAATAAGCACACACCAAGACAACCTCGGTGTCCTCCAATGCGTGAAAACAACCAGCGCACAGCTCGATTTTTGATGCAAGTAAGTGATATGCATAGAAAAGTTCATAAGCATGGGACATAAGGATATGATCATAAAAGAGAGCAATAAAAAATTAACTATGACAGAATATTAAAAGTGGCAATAAATAAAAGACAGGCAGCAAAATGACCCTTGCAGAGTGACTTCCTCGATTGCGGCTGCTAATCTCGGCACGCGAGAGGGGTGCTCACTGTACACAGAGAATAAAACACCTCCTCCCGACCCCTGACAGACACGGTTGTCTCTCACACTTCCATCCTGCTGGATAGTTAAGATTTAAGATAATGACACAACGACTTTCACGTTGATGCCGACATTGAATCTTTTTAAGAGGCCTCCTGCTGCCGAGCTGGGACGCCCTGTCAGCCGGTGGCAGTGAAAGAGCTGAATGTCTTGCGTGTGCTCTCGTTTCCCGACGTCGGGAAGAAATTGTTCGTAACATCGGCCCCCCTCACACTTGTCTCAACTCATTTATTTCCGCCAAGGTCTGCGGATATAAATAAAAGGAAATGTTACTGGAGCATTTAAACTCGGCGCCAGCCTTGAGAGTGGTAATGTAACCACATATCATCAAAACTGCTGAATCTCCCATTGTCACCACACATGACGTGCAATTCCTCCAAACATATTCATGTTTGTTGCCATTCATACAAATAAATAATCACAGAAAGCCTTTAAAGCTGACCTCTACAGTAATACAGAGTGTCCACCAGATTTATCCAGTTGCACCTAAAAATAAGGCTTCAGCCTCTCTGTCTGCACACACCAGGAGCTTTTTGTCGCTGGATCATTTTATCATGAATGTAGTTCAACAGGTGGTCCATAGATGGAGCTCTTCACATTACAATATGCATCACATTGCATTAGGAGCAGTGCTTCTCATTGTCTGCAGCAGCATCCTTAAAAGCTGAGCTGCTCCACAGGCTTTTTCTTTTTACTTGTCTTCTGTCCAAGCAAACAAACATGCCGCTTGTTTCAAATAGAAAGATAAGTTTGTCTGATTGGGTGTCCATTTTAGTTGTGTGTCTCTGCATTACTTAACACACCGGACCCCTTGTGAGTGTCAAACCACAAACCACTGGGTCCCCAGAGCAGTATGACTTAATTGAGCTATCCTGGGAAATCTAATTACAATAATGCACAGAGGATTGTGTGATATTCCCTCTGCTCCTGCTCCAACACCTTTCCCTCAAACACACACACACACGTGCTCTATTGTGTGCACACACGAATAAAATGAGAGGGAGTGCAAGAGAAGGCACAGAGGCTGTGGATATTCACAAACGGCAGCAACTGTAAACCGTTTAATGGAAGATGTTTTAATCACGATTCACGGGCCAGTAAACCTTTAGAATGCAATCCGTCAGATGTGAGGTCATAAAAAAGACAATATGATCAAGGAGTGACGTGTTTATATGGGGGACGAAAAAGTTTTGGGACATTTTATTTTTTTTGTGCCATTTGAGAAAAAATGTTTTTTTTTTTTTTTTAATCACAAAACCATTTGGCTGAAGAAGCAAGTGAAGAAAAAAAGGGTTGTAATTTGCTGGTTTTATATTGATCTGTAGAGCTGGACAATGAGCATATAGAGCAAAGGCAGCTGCTGTATGTGCATGTGTTGTGTTAAAGCAATGGAGAACACTCTCACTTTGTGATAAAAGTGATCATTACATTAAAAAAAAAGCCCTAAATCTCCTGCAGATGTTTAAGCTTTGGTAAAACAAAGGGCTGATGCTTTTGAAGGAATTGATACAAAAAAAAAAAACACTTCTAGCTGCACAAATAACATTCATTTGATTAATTTTTTTCAACAGCACTATGTCTGGAGTTTGCAAAGCAGATGTGATTTGTGCATAGTTTCTTAAAATGTCAATATGTGTTGTGTGAGGTCTGTGATTGAGTGCAAGGTCAAAGGGACGCTGGGGGGGAGAGAATAGGGGGACGAGCTAAAAGATGGTGGTGGGGGGTGGCTGGTGGGGGGGGCTGCTACTGTGCCCAAGGCCATACCCACGCAGACGGACACCATATTGAAATTAGCAAATGCACTGTGTCGCTTGCTGCCCCATTTGCAGTCCCCTCTTCTCCGGGTGATATACAGATGCTCCTGGTGAGGGGACATCACTGTTTCAACGCGACATCAGGAAGGGGGAGGGAGATTGGAGGGTGAGGTGGGGGTTCCATACTTCCTCACTGTCCTAAAACGAAATGGGTCGAGTCTTATTTATTTACAGCATGTTTTGCACTCCTCCCATAACACTGTAAATTACCTGCATGGTCAAGGCTTCCTTCCTCAAGCAAGGAGAGGAAAAGGACATAAAACATGTGATCTCGACAATATTTAACTCCGGAATCATGTATGATCTGTCAATTTTCATACATCAGGCTTTATGAGTCATATTTTAAATACAAAATCTCGTTTATGAATATATATGTGTGAATTATGAGCGGCCACGTGCGTTATACGGCGCACAGCCCGTCTACGGGCCCACGCCAATATTTATGAGATTTCTACAGTGTAGCTCATATGAGGATAAAAGATGGGTGATTTCCATGCTGAGGTCTTGCCATGCTGATCATGTATCAGTTTCTCATTTCACATACATCCTTATCATGGCGCTTGACTCCTTGTTCATTTTTTTAAATGATGTGGAAATGATAGGAAGGATAGTATAAAATATGTTGCAGCACATTTTTTTTAAGATGTAAAGTAAATTATGCTTACAGAAAACACTTGGTTTGGTTGACACAGCAAAGCCTGACACTTACTGGGATTAAATTATGTAGTGGTGAAGACGGCAGGTGCGTATGAGTGAGCATGTGTGTAGAAAGACAGAATTCCATCAGAGGGAACTCTTCAGGGACCAGACCTGGTCTTTGGCTCAAAAAAAGGCCTGGGCCTCCTCTGTTATGGCAAACAAGTGCATTTGCTTTAAGGCCATCGGAGATTTCTAACCTTTACTTGACGCACGGAAAAGGTCAGGCTCATCCACGGCTTCCCACCGGAGTCGAGCCTGAGCATTTCCTCACTGGTCCTCCCGCTCCAGAAAATCCTCGGAAAACCCAAGTTGTTCCAACAAAAGCAGCAGATCTGCTTTCTGCGCACGGCATCACAGCTCATTAATGTAACTGTGCTGTTTTAAATATAACGTTAACACAACATCAACTTGTTTTGCTCATGAAATATAAAGTCTGGTTTGGTTCTGTGGATTCTGAGCTCTCAATTAAAGGCCTAACATTCCTTAAAGAAATGAATGTGTCACACTTCTGTCCCAGCCTGCCATGTGCCCTTGATTATGTTGCCAAGCTCCTGTGTTGCCTATCACCCATCATCCCTCAGCTCTTCCTGCTCTGTTCACTCCATGCCGCCCCCCACCCTCTTGTTTTCTCCTCTGCAATCAGTCCTCATGTCGTTCACCTGTTCACTGCAGCTACTTAAGGCCCTGTTTACACGGACACTGTGTGGGGGAAACGCAACTTTTGGGTATGTTAATTAGGTTGAAAGTTTTGCGTTGACATGGGCGAATTCTGTGGATACGACTCTCTCCCCCACCCCCCGTACTCATGAATTTACTGTAGTTACCATGCTGGGCCTGTAGATGGCGCTGTGATCTTTGGAACCTTCACTACTGCGCATGCGCCACTGCTGCTTGAGGTAAACAAAGCACACGAGGCAGCCTGTTTTCCTCTCTGGCTAAAAGTTCAGCTACTACAAGTTGTTGTCAACAAGTTAACAACAAGTTAAAGCTGGAATTTGGATAAGAGTCAACAGATCTGACACCAAGTGGACCGCTTCATCTGCACACCAGTTGCTGACTGGACCGGAACCGAATCAACATGTCTGACTTTAGTCCGTGAGAATCAGCTGATTTACAGCAGCGCTACAAGGTAAACCATGTTCTTAATAATGTGTCCTGGTTCGATCACAGAACAACCAACTGAGGTTTTATTTTTATTTTTTTCCTGCGAGGTCGAAGCTGTTCCACGAAGCGAACCGGTTCGGATCTGGGTCCAGTTTCCACCAGGATGAAAACAACAGAGTCCAGTTCATTAAAGTTCGGTTAACGTGTTTTTAAAAGTGTTCAATTTAATTCTCAGTGTTTGTGACATGAGTTTGTGGTGTTGAATAAATAAATAAATTAAAAATCAACCTGGTGTCTTCATTTTCAACATGCAGCATGTTAGGCATGACGTAACGAGTCCAGATAGCTTCATTTAGCTCAGATAAATGTAAATATCTCCCACGCTAACATAAATACTGTTTATTATTGTTAAACTGTTAATATATAGCACATTTAGTATGTTATAGTGCAGCGTGACACGTGAAATGTCCGACTGCCTCGTTAACAGACAACTGGATCCAGGCAGCTGGCTCTCTTCCAACACAGATGCAGGTAAGGTGTAGAATAATTAAATATGAGAATCAAAATATATTCCATCAGCTATAGTTCAGAAAGTGGTGCGTGTGTCCACTGTCCAGTCCACCGCCATTGTTAAAATGCCGGCTGTCTGCGCGTGCGTGCTGCGTGCATGTGTTCAAACAAAAGCTCCACGGGAGATGTTTACATTATCAACGGGGGGTCTGCGAAAAAGTTCCACCTTGAGAGCAGGGTCAGAAAAGTATCGGTGTCATCGAGGGGGGCCAGCAGCGTCGTGTAGGCGATAAGCAAAGTCGCAAAGAGAAAGTAGCGGTTACACTCAAAATACGCGCCGTGTAAACAGGCCCTAAGTCTCAGCTCCTCCTTGGTCTTCCGGTGCCAGGTTATTGAAAACCTCACAGTGAGTAAATGTCCAGCGTTCATGCCACGGTCTCATTTGTCTTCATGGTTTTGACGTCTCGCCTGCCTCACGGGTTCCTCGTCCTGCTCAATCCTTGTCTATCTAGGATCTTCTGCTCTGCTCATGGTAACAACCTCTGCTCTGCTTCCTCCCCAACGACCACATCTTCTGGATCACGTTTGGCTTCAGGCCTCTGATCACCTGTGTATGAGCCTCGCCTGTTTCTTTGAACCTGCTTTTTTGGATCTCCCTCATTGCTGCTCACTGCTCTGCATCAAAGCCGACGCCCCTTCACCACCGGTGATGTCACCCTTAAAAATGAGGAGTCCCTTCCTCACCCGTCATTGTAGGTTGCTGAAAATCCCAGAGAACTTTTGTTGATTATCTTATCTCAGAATGTGCTGGTCCAAGGACTGAGACCCCCCACCAGAAGCAGTTTATAAAATCTTTTTAAACTGTTTTTAAACTTGCCTATTGTCTGTGTTCTGGTTCTTGTCAGAATATCAATCTCCTTTTTTATGTCAGACATTTAAACTAAGATCATCTTATCTTGAGAAATGACAAAGTTAGATATTTTTAATCAAACGTGGATAATACCATTATGAACTTGTGACCTTATTTTATATTGTTTAGCATA
>JBBPBX010008085.1:30756-53404 GCA_038048925.1 Garcialebias charrua
CGCGTGGCGCACGGGCCCCCCCCCGTGCTCCGGGGATGGTCCGTGCGCGCCGCACGAGTGGGTCCTCGGCTTTATCATAGCTTGAACACGCATACTGTTGGCACGCGTCTTGCGCAAGGTGCGCATGGCATTTAATTTTCCATCCATCTCGGTAGCGCAGCCTTTCTTGACCACCTCCTGTCTAGCGTGCTGCGGCGAGAGGTTTTCTTGAAGCCATTTTCAGATCAAACCATTTATTCTTGATTTCTGATACTGTACGACCCACGGGAGACGCAACATGCACTAATATTAATATGAAGAACTGTAGTTCCGAGACATTTTAAAATGCTTTTGTTCAAAAACACATCCGACACTTGCGGGGGGGGGGGTAGCGGTGCGCCACAGCGCGACCTTCAATCTCCGAACGCGTGAAGTTCTTCTTTTTACTTCTCGATTTTGAATGAATGGACACTTCCTGCTGTCAAAAGGCAGGAAACGTGGCCTTATATGGTGTTTTGAGGGGTGGGAATTATGTAAATGACCTCTCCGCGAGCACGCGCAGGTTGATAGAACAGGTGGGATTCATTAAATTTACGCAGCTCGTTTACACACTTCTCATGAGGATAGAAGGGTTTGTTGAATCTGACGTGGCATGTTCGTACGAACGCTTCGTACAAACAAAAGTAGGAGAAATTTAGGATAAAAATACGAACATTTTCGTGAATGAGGGCCAATGTCTCTAAAAATAGCAGATTTATAGTACCGGTATTTACTTTTTAGCTGAATTTTTAATTTGCATAATACAGTATATAACAACTCACTCTCAGCTACAATCTTAATTTAAGCTCAGTATCTCAAAGAATGACTGCACTATAGTCAATTTTAAAATTTCTGAGGTAGCTGTGGCAGCCATCTTGAATCAAAATGGCTCCAAAAGTTAATCAGTGTTTTGTTCAGACCTCTCCACTCTTGGTCATGTGGCCTCACTGTGGAGTTAGAAGCTTCAGTGTTTTTCATGGAGAAAAACGGCGTCATTGTAAATTACATTGTCATGGCAACTTGAAACTCCAATAAAACTAACAGCACACGTCACGGTGCCGAGCCGGTTGTTTTGATAGAACATTTGTGGGGGTACACGTTGTGCTTCGGGCTGCATTAAAATTGGTATTGGTATTATTCTCTGCTCTTAGTTTGGTGGGATGTTTCTGATTCTTAATTGCCTTAGGACGACGGATGAAAATTAGCCGTTGTGCTAACTCCGGCATATTTACATTGACGCTTACTGTTGACATGTTGATTAATATGCATTGTCCTAATTTAAATAAATAAATTAAACGAAATGATAGAAGAGCAAAAGCCTTTTCAAGTGGACTATAATAGGTGGCTTATTGTACTGACAATATACAGTAAAGCCTGCAACTGACGAAATAAGTAACAAATGAGTTATTCAAATCAAATAAATATAATCTGAAACAAGTGGAGGTTTGCGTGATAATTGTATGTTATGTTACCACTCACTGGGACATTTGAAGAGTGAATGTTTGTAGTTTTCAAGCTGAGTTTTTTTGGACTGGAGCTGAACAGAGAATGTAAGAAAACCTCCATGTGTTGGTGCAAGATGTTCAAGTGAGGACGAGTTGTGCTGTGGAAGGGAGGTCTTCTTCTCTGAGGCGGCGTAAAGTGACGGATCCTGTCAAGCAAAGGGAGATATTTTATCCACCATCAAGTGCAGCCCCCACCACCACCCAGCTGGGGGGATGAGTTGTGAGACGATGGTTGCCACAGCCGCCATAGTTTAATCTTCAATCACCTGAATCATGTGAGCAAACTATACTTTTGAGCAACATAAAAACTAGAAAGTGTAGTTTCCTCCAATCTTGCTCGGTGGTGGCCATCTTGGATTTTGATGTGGCTAACCCAGTTGTGTGACCTTTCTTTTACCTAGATGCAGCCACACACCAAAATGGAAATCAGTTATGCTCAGTGTGCACAGATGGACAGAGGGTCTATCCAATTTCCCCTCTTTGCTCCGTGGCGGAGGACAATATGTTACCAAAGAAAAGGACAAAGATTTCCTACCATGTGGCGTGAAAACAAAAAGAGACAGTTTAGCAGCTGTCTGACAGACTTAAAGGTATTGTGACATGATGTTGTAAATTTGCATATTTGTCAGAACATATATATCTTATATCATTCAGCTCTGTTCGTTTTTGCAAAATAAATTATAAATATATTAAAATTTCATTCCAAGTTATGGTAGTTTTTTCTCTGGGACACGCCCCTAAAAATCTGCGCATTTCCGCAAAACGTGACAACGGGAAGGCACGCTCCAACGCGCATTTAAATAATAATGGCGGAGCATGTCCAATCGCGTCTGAGATATATCATTTTAAGACTGTAAATCATCCAAAACTCTCATTAATAGACCCTCCCCGAATAAAAAGAAACTACAGATGTTACCTGATCGTGCCGACATAATTTAAAAATACATAAATAGCCTTTGTGTTGACTCGGGATCTATGCTAATGTCTGTTAGCAGCTGTCGGCAGATAGTCCAGGTCACGTCTGAGATATATCTTTTTTAAACAGTAAATCATCCAAAACTCTCATTAATAAACCCTCCATGAATAAAAAGAAATTACAGATGTTACCTGATAGGCAGTAAGATGGTCGCTGCAGACATAGGACTCTCAGTAGGAACCCATCGGTCACAAGTTCTCTGTACTTCCATTCTAGGCAAAGTTTCTCATCTTTTGGGAATTTGTGAAGGCTCACTTGTTCACTGCTGATATTAGAACACCCAAATGCGCTACAACGTGACGGCATTTTTCAAGTTACACAAAAATAAAGAAGCGACCTTTCAGGAAATGAATCGGTATGGCAAGCAGTTAACACACCAAGCAAACGGGCAAGGCTCTGCCTTCTTCCCGTTGTCACGTCACTGATGACTGGTGATGACGTATTGCGGAAATGCGCGGAATTTTAGGGGTGTATCCCAGCAAGTACCAGAGAAAAAAATTACCATAAATTGGAATAAAATTTTAATATATTTATAATTTATTATGCAAAAACTAACAGAGCTGAATGATATAAGATATATATGTTCTGACAAATATGCAAATTTACAACATCATGTCACAATACCTTTAAGCATGCCTGAAGGAAAACGTAAAGAGGGTCTACCTGATAATCTGCACCAGCTTCAGGAAACTTTCGTCCACATTGTAGCGATTCTTTGCTGAAGCTTCCATGTAGTGGATGCTGTTGTCGCTGGCAAAGGCCTGGGCATCCTCCCTGGAGATCTGCAGACACCCCACCCCAGACTCAGGTCAGATTCAGTTCTGTCTCATACTGAGCCTCAGAATGTGTGCGAGTCTCGGCATAAAATCAGATCATTCAGGACAGATGAGACAGACATCCCCAACAGTTTCCCTGCAGTGCCTCTGAAAGGTGTGGACACCTTTTTAATTTAAAGAGCATCTTGGTGCAAACACAAACACAGAGCATCCACAAAGTATTCACAGCGCTTCACTTCTTCCACATCCTGTTGTTTTACATTCTTATTCTAAATTACATTAAATTTATCTATTTCCTCTAAATTCTTCACACAATACCCCATGATGATGATGTGAAAAAACATCAGATTTTTGAAAATTTTATAAAAATAGAAAACTAAGAATCAAATTTACGTAAGTATGCACATCTTTGCCATGAAGCTCAATTTGAGCTCAGATGCATGTTTCCATTGATCATCTTGAGATGTTTGTACAACTTAAATGGGGTCCACCTGTGGTAAATTCAGCTGACTGGACTTGATTTGGAAAGACACACACCTGTCTATAGAAGGTCCAACAGCTGACAGTGATGTCTGAGCTCAAACACCTTGTTATGAAGACTTCTGATGGTGAGTGAATGATTTCAACCTTCTCTGACTTTGTAATGCATTCAGCATTGTGGACTGAAATTGTTTATACGATACATCTGGGGAAACAATGTGAATTTGTTGTGTTTGCAGTGTGTGTGTGTGTGTGTGTGTGTGTGCGTGCGTGCGTGCGTGCGTGCGTGCGTGCGTCCGTGCGTGTTGATAACTCTAGGGAAGAAAAATATCCTTCATAGCACCCACAGTAAAATGCTTAGCCCCCCATTAGCACCTGCTGAAAGAAAATTCTGGAGCCGCCACTGACCAAGCATGAAGTGAAAGGAATTGTCTGTAAACCTCCAGACAGGATTGTGATGAGGAACAAATCTGGGGAACGATACAGAAACATTTCTGCTGCTTTGAAGGTCCCAATGAGCTCAGTGGCCTCCATCATTTGTACCGTATTTTCCGTTGTATAGGTCGCACCTTTTTATGGGTTTTTTCAAGGCCTGCGACCTATGCACCAGTGCGACCTATTTATGGAATTTTTTCCATATTTTTAGACCAATTTTTGCCTCAGTTATGACCGTTTTTCACTTTGGCAGAAAATGGCGCAGTACCAGTTTCGGCCGCTAGGGGACACTTCCAGAGGAGTACACCGACTGTTTCCAGCTCATGTGTCCGAAAAAAAGCTCCTCTGCTCGGACTGACTGTCGGCCTCCTGGTCTGGATGTAACTTCTGTTAGCTCAGTGTTTCTTAGCTGTTTGTTAGCAAGATAAGTCAAGAACCACTCAGCTGATTTTTCTGAAACTTACAGAATGGAATGGAATCACAGTGTGGACGTTTACAAGTGAGTAGCTTTATTAGATGTTTGAGATTTAAAAAAAAAAATCTTTTATTAGCATAGCTTCAGTTAGCTTCTTCTGTCTATTACGTTATAAATAGCTCAGAAACCGCTCGGTGGATATTTCTGAAACTTACAGAATGTAATCACAGTATGGACGTTTACAAGTGAGTAGCTTTATTAGATGTTTGAGATAAATAAATAAAAAAACGATATTTTATTAGCATAGCTTCAGTTAGCTTCTGGTTTTATTTCTGTTTACGTTATAAATAGCTTCGAAACCACTCGGTGTATATTTTTTCTACTTACAGAGTGTAATTATATGAGCTTTAATGTACTAGCTGTTGGCCTGGATGAAGCATTTGAGATAAAATTCGATTTTTTATTTGTGTTTTGAGAGACGGACTCTCCTGTTGCAGACATTAGCAGCAAAGCTTAAACACTCGGTCCATATTGCCGGGTTGTCTCAGCGGTGACACGTCACGCCAGCGGTGGATGACGCGTTACGTAGGCGGTGACGTAGGTGCGACCTACCGGTATACTGTTAAACTGTTAAATGATCTTGATCCTAAAAAATCTGCAGGTCCAGATGAACTTCCACCTTATTTCTTAAGGCTGGCTGCTCATATCATCACAGTCCCTGTGACCCACATCTTTAATCTGTCCATAAGCCAAAACACCATTCCGGATGCTTGGAAAACAGCCTTTGTTCTTCCTTTGCTGAAGGGAGGTGACCCCACCTCACTGAACAATTATCGACCGATCTCTAAACTCTGCATCTTAGCCAAGGTTCTAGAAAAACTGATAAACTCTCAGATCAAAAATTATCTGGACTCATTTAACATCTTACCTCTCCATCAATCTGGTTTCAGGAAAAAACACAGCACAACAACTGCTTCTCTGAAGGTTCTGAATGATGTTGTTGAAGCATTGGATGCTAAGGACTATTGTGCTGCACTTTTCTTAGACCTGTCTAAAGCTTTTGACACTGTGGATCATAACATCCTGTGTCATAAGCTCTCAGAAATCGGTTTCTCTGATCACACCATCGGTTGGTTTTCTAACTATCTTTCCAATCGGAGGCAATGTGTTCAACATAACGGTGCTTCTTCCAGCTATTTAACAGTTAAAAATGGTGTACCACAAGGCTCAGTTTTAGGACCAACTCTCTTTACAATCTACATAGCTAATGTAGGTCACTGCATCCCTGATGCATCCTTACATTTCTATGCTGATGATACAGTTGTTTATTGCCGAGCTAAAACAGTAGCTAAGGCTTTCCAGTTACTGCAATCCGCTTTTGACATCATCCAGTCAGATTTGTTCCGTCTCAAACTTGTCCTAAATGCTGATAAAACAAAAGGGATGTTTTTTTCAAATAGGAAGGCGGTTCCAGCAGATCCTCCTCTGATTTTATCTTCAAATGGTGTCCCTATTGAGTTTGTTGATTCCTATAAATATCTGGGTATCCTGATCGATTCACATCTCTCTTTTAAACTCCACGTGGAAAACCTAGTGAAGAAATTGAAAGTTAAACTGGGTTTCTTTTTCAGAAACAGATCATGTCTAACACTGAATGTTAGGAAACGCCTTGTATCTGTGACTTTCCTTCCCTCCATTGATTACGGTGACATTCTCTACATCAGGGGTCACCAACGTGGTGCCCGCGGGCACCCGGGTGCCCCCAAGGACCATTTGAGGTGCCCCCGGACCTGTTCTAAAAATAGCACAACTCACTACTAAGCTGCGCTTAAAATGTCATTTTATTCAGTTGTTATTCTTTTTTTGTATTTATATATATTTTAAAATGTCTATCTTAAAAATATGTTCTTAAAAATATGTTTATTATACATTTTTTTCAATTTACGCTTTGTTATTTCCAAAGAGTTTATCAAACTGGTGCCCTTTGTATGACTCCGTACCCACAAAGTAGCTCTCAGTTTCAAAAAGGTTGGTGACCCCTGCTCTACATGAATGCTCCTACAAGCACCCTGCGGATGTTGGATGTGGTCTATCATGGTGCACTAAGATTCATAACTGGTTGTGATTATCGTACCCACCACTGCACCCTGTATTCACTGGTTAATTGGACATCATTAACCTCACGCAGACTCTTCCACTGGTACATTTTCATCTTTAAATCACTTCTTGGTCTGCTGCCCTCATACATCTCCTCCTACATGTCTTTGCGTGAGTGCAGCTACAGTGTGCGCTCTCAGGACATGATTACCTGCAGTGTTCCGTCAGTGAGGACTGAACTTGGAAAAAGGGCCTTCTCCTACTCTGCTCCTGCTTCATGGAATATCTTACAAAAAGATCTGAAGCTCTCGACCTTGACTTCTCTAAATGGTTTTCAGAATCTGTTGGAATCCTGGCAAAAACCAATGCAGATTTGTTCCTGTCTTTGATTTTATACGTCTACCTTATAATGTTTTGCTAGTTTTTTGATACTTTGTTAAAAAAAAAAAAAAAAATCTTTTGTTTTTTTCTCTCTTTTTGTTTTCTATTGTTTATTGTTTGTTTGTTTATTGTTTAATGAAATTCTATCACTGCTGTTCATTGTTCTTTAGTTTTAGCAGGTCGCTTTCGTAAATGAGCCCATGAGGTTCAAAAGATTTACCTGACTAAATAAAGGTTGAATGAAATACACCGGTGCAACCTATTTCAGGATTTTTCCAATTTTTGGGGCAATAATTGGACAATGCGACCTATACACAGGTGCGACCTATACAGCGGAAATACGGTAAATGGAAGAAGTTTGGAACCACCAGGACTCTTCCTAGAGCTGGCTGACCATCTAAACTGAGCGACTGGGCGAGAAGGGTCTTAGTCAGGGAGGTGACCTGATGGTCACAGAGCTCCAGTGTTCCTCTATGGAGAGACGAGAACCTTCAAGAAGGACAACCAACTCTGCAGCAATCCAACAATCAGGCCTGTATGGTAGAGTGGTCAGAAGAAAGCCACTCCTTAATAAAAGGAACATGGCCGCACATCTGGAGTTTGACAAAAGACACCAGAAGAACTCTGAGACCATGAGAAACTAAACTCTCTGGTCTGACGAGACAAAGATTGAACTCTTTGGTGTGAATGTCAGGCGTCATGTTTGGAGGAAACCAGGCAACACTCATCACCAGATCAACACCATCCCTACAGTGAAGCATGGTGGTGGTGGCAGCATCATGCTATGGGATGTTTTTCAGCAGCAGGAACTGCTGGGGCGGCCGTGGTGTAGTGGTAATGGCAGTCGGCCCCTGATTGGAAGGTTGGAGGTTCGAATCCCGCGTCCGCCCACCATGTGTCGTTGTGTCCCTGGGCAAGTCACTTAACCCCGAGTTGCTCCCAGTAGGTCTGGATGGCGCCTTGCAAGGCAGGCTACCACTACCGGTGTATGAATGTCTGAATGAATGGGTGGATGGCTGGTATCGTAAAGCGCTTTGGGGCTCCTCACAGGGGGCTGGAAAGCGCTATATAAATAAGCTCCATTTACCAGGAACTGGCAGACTGGTCAGGATGGAGGGAAAGATGAATGCAGCGATGTACAGAGCTGCTCCAGAAAGCTCTGGATCTCAGACTAGGGGGACGGTTCATTTTTCAGCAGGACGACCCAAAACACATGGCCAAGATCTCAAAGGAGGGACTTCAGGACCGCTCTGTGAAGGTCCTGGAGGGACTTCAGGACCGCTCTGTGAAGGTCCTGGAGGGACTTCAGGACCACTCTGTGAAGGTCCTGGAGGGACTTCAGGACCGCTCTGTGAAGGTCCTGGAGGGACTTCAGGACCGCTCTGTGAAGGTCCTGGAGGGACTTCAGGACCGCTCTGTGAAGGTCCTGGAGGGACTTCAGGACCGCTCTGTGAAGGTCCTGGAGGGACTTCAGGACCGCTCTGTGAAGGTCCTGGAGGGACTTCAGGACCGCTCTGTGAAGGTCCTGGAGGGACTTCAGGACCGCTCTGTGAAGGTCCTGGAGGGACTTCAGGACCGCTCTGTGAAGGTCCTGGAGGGACTTCAGGACCGCTCTGTGAAGGTCCTGGAGGGACTTCAGGACCGCTCTGTGAAGGTCCTGGAGGGACTTCAGGACCGCTCTGTGAAGGTCCTGGAGGGACTTCAGGACCGCTCTGTGAAGGTCCTGGAGGGACTTCAGGACCGCTCTGTGAAGGTCCTGGAGGGACTTCAGGACCGCTCTGTGAAGGTCCTGGAGGGACTTCAGGACCGCTCTGTGAAGGTCCTGGAGGGACTTCAGGACCGCTCTGTGAAGGTCCTGGAGGGACTTCAGGACCGCTCTGTGAAGGTCCTGGAGGGACTTCAGGACCGCTCTGTGAAGGTCCTGGAGGGACTTCAGGACCGCTCTGTGAAGGTCCTGGAGGGACTTCAGGACCGCTCTGTGAAGGTCCTGGAGGGACTTCAGGACCGCTCTGTGAAGGTCCTGGAGGGACTTCAGGACCGCTCTGTGAAGGTCCTGGAGGGACTTCAGGACCGCTCTGTGAAGGTCCTGGAGGGACTTCAGGACCGCTCTGTGAAGGTCCTGGAGGGACTTCAGGACCGCTCTGTGAAGGTCCTGGAGGGACTTCAGGACCGCTCTGTGAAGGTCCTGGAGGGACTTCAGGACCGCTCTGTGAAGGTCCTGGAGGGACTTCAGGACCGCTCTGTGAAGGTCCTGGAGGGACTTCAGGACCGCTCTGTGAAGGTCCTGGAGGGACTTCAGGACCGCTCTGTGAAGGTCCTGGAGGGACTTCAGGACCGCTCTGTGAAGGTCCTGGAGGGACTTCAGGACCGCTCTGTGAAGGTCCTGGAGGGACTTCAGGACCGCTCTGTGAAGGTCCTGGAGGGACTTCAGGACCGCTCTGTGAAGGTCCTGGAGGGACTTCAGGACCGCTCTGTGAAGGTCCTGGAGGGACTTCAGGACCGCTCTGTGAAGGTCCTGGAGGGACTTCAGGACCGCTCTGTGAAGGTCCTGGAGGGACTTCAGGACCGCTCTGTGAAGGTCCTGGAGGGACTTCAGGACCGCTCTGTGAAGGTCCTGGAGGGACTTCAGGACCGCTCTGTGAAGGTCCTGGAGGGACTTCAGGACCGCTCTGTGAAGGTCCTGGAGGGACTTCAGGACCGCTCTGTGAAGGTCCTGGAGGGACTTCAGGACCGCTCTGTGAAGGTCCTGGAGGGACTTCAGGACCGCTCTGTGAAGGTCCTGGAGGGACTTCAGGACCGCTCTGTGAAGGTCCTGGAGGGACTTCAGGACCGCTCTGTGAAGGTCCTGGAGGGACTTCAGGACCGCTCTGTGAAGGTCCTGGAGGGACTTCAGGACCGCTCTGTGAAGGTCCTGGAGGGACTTCAGGACCGCTCTGTGAAGGTCCTGGAGGACTTCAGGACCGCTCTGTGAAGGTCCTGGAGGGCTTCAGGACCGCTCTGTGAAGGTCCTGGAGGGCTTCAGGACCGCTCTGTGAAGGTCCTGGAGGAGCTTCAGGACCGCTCTGTGAAGGTCCTGGAGGGGCTTCAGGACCGCTCTGTGAAGGTCCTGGAGGGCTTCAGGACCGCTCTGTGAAGGTCCTGGAGGGGCTTCAGGACCGCTCTGTGAAGGTCCTGGAGGGGCTTCAGGACCGCTCTGTGAAGGTCCTGGAGGGGTTTCAGGACCGCTCTGTGAAGGTCCTGGAGGCTTCAGGACCGCTCTGTGAAGGTCCTGGAGGGGCTTCAGGACCGCTCTGTGAAGGTCCTGGAGGGGCTTCAGGACCGCTCTGTGAAGGTCCTGGAGGGGCTTCAGGACCGCTCTGTGAAGGTCCTGGAGGGGCTTCAGGACCGCTCTGTGAAGGTCCTGGAGGGGCTTCAGGACCGCTCTGTGAAGGTCCTGGAGGGACTTCAGGACCGCTCTGTGAAGGTCCTGGAGGGGCTTCAGGACCACGTTGATTTTTCATGAGGGGCCAAGCCAGAGTCCAGACTTGAATCTGATTGAACAGCTCTGGATATCTGAAAATGGCTGCACAGACGTCTCCATCCAACCTGATGGAGCTTGAGAAGCACTGCAAAGAAGAATGGGACAAACTAACTAAAGATAGGAGTGCTCAGCTTGACGCATCATCGTCATCAAAAAGACTGGAGGCTGCGATTGCTGCTGGAGGTGGATCAACAAAGTATTACTGTGTTTTTCACCTATAAGTCACAGTTTTTTGCATAATTTGCATGCCCTGAAACTTATACACTGAAACAACTTAATGATTGATTGTTTCCCATATTTATAAACCAATTTTTGGCTGAGATATGATCGTTTTCATTCATAATGACATTGAAGGATGCCCATAGGGATGCCCAATGTGCCTTACTGCATATGCCACTTTTTGCCTCTATAACAACATCAACTACTACCTCATACATATACTGTGTACATTAACTCATACGCTGCTTTGCCACTTTGCAAATGTCAATGCTAGAAACCTTTAGTTTATTTTAGTTATACTTTTTATACTCTTTTTTTATACTAGTATGCAAAAACTCAGGACAGTATTATGTTCATTAAATGTTTAATGTTTTAGTTTTAGAGTTGGTGTAAATTTTCATACTCTTATACCACTATGCAAAAAACTCAGGACAGTGTTAGTTTTACTATTTTATGCTTATGTCTATTATTATATGTTTCAGTGTTTCAATGTTTAGATGTTTACTGTTGCACCGAGGGACTGAGAGAAACGCAATTTCGGTCCTGTGTATGTCCTGTACAGTACATATTGCAGATCTGACAATAAAGTTGACTTTGACTTTGACTTTGAAAATCTTGAACACATCATTTTCAGCCACTAGATGGCACTCGAGTAGTTGCACCAATACCAAAAGTCCTGATTGTCCTGAAAGAGCTGAACGTTTAGTTATAGAATTTGTTGAAATAGCACAAAAACTGAGAATCACACTGAAAAACATACAGAAGAAAAATGGATCACAATAGAGTGACTGCTTCATTAACATTCACACAATAATTTCAAGAATCCTAACTGACCAAAAACAGGTCAAGTTTAAGTTGGGAACTGCACAGCATGATCTTCCAGGAACATGATGGGGCAATGGAAGAGACATGTGTGAGATCCAGGAGGTTTTTACCACTCTTTGCTGTTCCAGGTCAGCCTTGTTTCCAACCAGCACCATGGGGAAGTCGTCTCTGTCCTTCACTCTCAGGATCTGGGTGTGGAACTTCTGGACCTCATGATAGCTGTTGGAAGAAAAAACAGAGTTCACACTCACAGTAAAATTAAGTACACACCCATGTGGACACAAATATATAAAACTAGGCTTGCTTTATTTCTTCAGCTGAACAATAGGACTAAAATTGGAAAAGTCACAAAATGATGCAGAAATCTAGTTCATGCATTTATCACTTCCAGGCTGGACTACTGTAGTACTTTATTATCTGGGTGTCCAAAAAACTCTTTACAAATGTTTTCAGTTGTTCCAAAATGCTGCTGCCAGAGTTCTGATGAGTTAGGAGAGATCATGGATATCCAGTTTTAGCTCCTCTTCATTGGTTCCCTGTCAAATTCAGAATTAATATTTTATTTTTAAACTGAATTGATGATTTTGAACAGCACTTCTTTAACCTCTAGGTTTTGAGCTCTTTACAGAGTTTCTCCATCACCCACACACTCAAAGCGCTTTCATTTAAATTTTGACCCATTACGTATATACTGTACAGTACTGCACTTTTTCTCTCATGCACAGGTAAGCACAAAGGTGGGCAGTGTGGGAACAAATTTCAGCATGCTGCAGGAGCTGGGGACCAGTACGTTGACCCTCCTATTGGAGGATGAACACCCTACCCAATGGGCCAGGCCACCACAATAGGAGCTGGTGCCACTCTGCAGCAGTCGTTGGGACATATAGACTATATATAGATTGATAACCGAGCTATTCAATGACAAAATGTATGTGGAAAAAAACTGTAGCAGCTGAATTTGACAAATTAAAAATAGCCACCTTTCGAGCAACACCTACATACAACGCATTGAGTGACGGCGATGACAGTGGAACTCTTAACTTCCTGTCATGTGAAAATCTGACATTTATCTAAAATGTTGCAGCAACAAGTAAAACTATGACAACATAAGTACAAACCGGATTCCAAAAAAGTTGGGATGCTAAACAAATTGTGAATAAAAACTCAATGCAATGATGTGGAGATGGCAAATGATAATAATAATAATAATAATAATCATCATCATTTTATTTAAATGTCAATATTTTATTCGTTATAGTACATAGATGACAGATCAAAAGTTTATTTGAGTAAATGTAACATTTTAATGGAAAAAATATGTTGATTCAAAACTTCACAGTGTCAACAAATCCCCAAAAAAGTTGTTACAAGTAGCAATAAGTGGCTGGCAAAAGGAAATTGAGCATATAACGAACATCTGGAAGACCAATTAACACAAATTAGTTCAATTGACAACATGATTGGTATAAAAAGAGCTTCTCAGAGTGTCAGTGTCTCTCAGAAGCCAAGATGGTAAGAGGATCACCAATTCCACCATTGTTGTGCAGAAAGATAGTGCAGCAATACCAGAATGGTGTTACCCAGTGTAAAATAGCAAAGACTTTTAAGTTATCATCATCAACCGTGCATAACATCATCAAAAGATTCAGAGAATCTGGAACAATCGCTGTGCGTAAGGGTCAAGGCCATAAAACTCTACTGGATGCTCGTGATCTCCGGGCCCTTAAACGTCACTGCACCTCAAACAGGAATGCCACTGTCAAGGAAATAACAGAATGGGCTCAGGAATACTTCCAGAAAGCATTGTCAGTGAACACAATCCACTGTGCCATCCGCCATTGCCAGCTGAAACTCTACAGTGCAAAGAGGAAGCCATTTCTAAGCAAGCTCCACAAGCTCAGACGTTTGCACTGGGCCAGGGGTCATTTAAAATGGAGTGTGGCAAAATGGAAGACTGTTCTGTGGTCAGATGAGTCACAATTTGAAGTTCTTTATGGAACACTGGGACGCCATGTCATCCGGACCAGAGAGGACAAGGATAGCCCAAGTTGTTATCAACGCTCCGTTCAGAAGCCTGCATCACTGATGGTATGGGGTTGCATGAGCGCTTGTGGCATGGGCAGCTTGCATGTCTGGAAAGGCACCATTAATGCAGAGAACTATGTTCAGGTTCTAGAACAACATATGCTCCATCTAGACGTCATCTCTTTCAGGGAAGACCCTGCATTTTTCAACAAGATAATGCCAGACCACATTCTGCAGCAATCACAACATCATGGCTACGTAGGAGAAGGATCCGGTACTGAAATGTCCAGCCTGCAGTCCAGATCTTTCACCTATAGAGAACATTTGGTGCATCATCAGAGAGTCAGAGATTCTTTATTGTCATTTGCACCGCATGTGGTACATGTGATGAAACGAGATTATGTACACAGTGTCCCAGTTACATCCAACAACAAAATCTAAGAGAAAAACAGTAACATCTAGGATATAACTAAGAAAAACATCAACTAGAAATACACTAAGCACTAATGCAATAGAAAAACATCATTACAAACAGCAGCACGAACATGAGTCTGTATGAGCAGATGTCACAAATTAACACAGCAACATGAAAACAGATCAGCATCAGCATGATGTGATATTTTGCAGTGATTATTCTTATTATTTATTTATTCATGAGTCTAACAGCCTCAGGGTAGAAGCTGTTCCTCAGTCTAGTGGTTCTACATTTGATGCTCCTCAACCTCCGTCCTGAGGGGAGTGGGGCAAAAAGTGTGTGTGCTGGGTGAGTGGGGTCTTTCATGATGCAGGTGGCTCTCTTCCTGCATCTGGAGGTGTAGATGTCTGTGATGGTGGGGAGGCTGACTCCAACAGACTTCTGTGCAGCCTTCACCACTCTCTGCAAAGCTTTTCTTTCTGCAACTGTGCAGCCTCCATGCCACACGTTGATGCTGGAGCACAGGATGCTCTCCACTGCACACCTGTAGAAGGAGGTGAGGACTGAGCTACTCAGACCAGCTCGTCTCAGCCGTCTGAGGAAGTAGAGTCTCTGATGACCTTTATTGATCAGGCTGGTGGTGTTGTTACTCCAGCTGAGTTATCATTCATGTGTACACCCAAGAGGACAAGGCTCAAGACTAACAGAGGCCTGTATTAGACATGAATGGGAGAGCATCCCTATTTCTAAACTTGAGAAACTGGTCTCCTCTGTCCCCAGACGTCTGTTGAGTGTTGTAAGAAGAAGGGGGGATGCCACACAGTGGTAAAAATGGACTTGTCCCAGCTTTTTGGGGATTTGTTGACACCATGAAATTTTGAAACATATTTTTCCCTTAAAATGATACATTCTCTCCATTTAAACTTTTGATCTGTGATTTGTGATCACGAGCGACATAGAATCCATCCATCCATTTTCTTCCGCTTATCCGAGGTCGGGTCGCGGGGGTAGCAGCCTAAGTAAGGAGGCCCAGACTTCCCTCTCCCCAGCCACATGGAACAGCTCCTCTGGGGGAATCCCAAGGCGTTCCCAGGCCAGCCGAGAAACATAGTCCCTCCAGCGTGTCCTGGGTCTTCCTCTGGGTCTCCTCCCGGTGGGACATGCCCGGAACACCTCACCAGGGAGGCGTCCAGGAGGCATCCTAACCAGATGCCCGAGCCACCTCAACTGGCTCCTCTCGATGTGGAGAAGCAGCGGCTCTACTCCGAGTCCCTCCCGGATGACTGAGCTTCTCACCCTATCTCTAAGGGAGAGTCCAGACACCCTGCGGAGAAAACTCATTTCAGCCGCTTGTATCCGAGATCTCGTTCTTTCGGTCACAACCCAAAGCTCATGACCATAGATGAGGGTGGGAACGTAGATCGATCGGTAAATTGAGAGCTTTGCCTTTCGACTCAGCTCTCTCTTCACCACAACAGACCGGTACAGCGCCCGCTTCACTGCGGATGCTGCACCTATCCGCCTATCGATCTCACGCTCCAGTTTTCCCTCATTCGTGAACAAGACCCCGAGATACTTAAACTCCTCCACTTGGGGCAGGACCTCCTCCCCGACCCGGAGAGGGCATGCTACCCTTTTCCGGCTCAAGACCATGGCCTCGGATTTGGAGGAACTGATCCTCATCCCGGCCGCATCACACTCGGCTGCAAACCGCTCCAGCGAAAGCTGTAGATCACGACCTGATGAAGCCAATAGGACCACATCATCTGCAAAAAACAGAGAAGCGATTCTAAGGCCACCAAAACGGATCCTCTCAACACCTTGGCTGCGCCTAGAAATTCTGTCCATAAAAGTTATGAACAGAATCGGTGACAAAGGGCAACCTTGGCGGAGTCCAACTCTCACTGGAAACGAGCCTGACTTACTGCCGGCAATGCGGACCAAGCTCTGACACCGGTCGTACAGGGACCTAACAGCCCATATCAAGGGCCTGGTACCCCATACTCCCGGAGTACCCCCCACAGAACCCCCCGAGGGACGTGGTCGAATGCCTTTTCCAAGTCCACAAAGCACATGTAAACTGGTTGGGCAAACTCCCACGCCTCCAGGACCCTGCTGAGGGTGTAGAGCTGGTCCAGTGTTCCACGACCAGCACGAAAACCACACTGTTCCTCCTGAATCCGAGGTTTGACTATCCGACGGACCCTCCTCTCCAGAACCCCTGAATAGACCTTACCAGGGAGGCTTAAGAGTGTGATCCCCCTATAGTTGGAAGTTCTGGAACACTCCCTACGGTCCCCTTTTTTGAATAGGGGAACCACCACCCCAGTCTGCCAATCCAAGGGAACTGTCCCGATGTCCACGCGATATTGCAGAGGGGGGGGTTGCTCCTTCTGAAATCCACAATCATTTCCTTCGTCTTCTTCACATTGATGTGAAAGTTGTTATTCCTGCACCAGCTCTCCAGGTGTTCCACCTCTTGCCTGTTGCTGAACTCATCATTGTTTGTGATGCATCCCACCACAGCTGTGTCATCTGCAAACTTTACAATATGACAGCCTGGATGGGTCGGTGCACAGTCACACATAAGCAGAGTGAACAAGAGAGGGCTCTGCGGATCCTCACAGACTGTGACCTGTTGGTTAGGACATCCAGGACCCAGTTACACAGGGAGGGACTCAGTCTGAATGTGAGGAGTTTATTAATCAGGGTCTGAGGAATCATGGTGTTGAAGGCGGATGTGAAACACACAAAGAGCATACGGACGTAGGAGTCCTTCTGCTCCAGGTGGGTTAGGGTTGTCTGGGCAAGTGGCTAACCACTGGCTCGGGGACAGTCCCGATCAGCTCTGTGAGGTGCTGGCCGATATCTTTAACTCCTCCTGCATCCAGCCAACTGTTCCCACCTGCCTGAAGACCACCACTGTCATTCCAGTTCCTAACAGCTCTACAGTGACTGGGCTGAATGACTACTGGCCAGTAGCCCTTACCCCGATAGTCAAAAAATGCTTTGAAAGACTAGTCATGACCCACATCAAAGCAAACATCGACACCAGCAAGGATCCACACCAGTATGCATACAGCAAGAATCGATCAACAGAAGACACCATCTCCTCTGTGGTCCACACCTCTCTGACCCGAACCCAGAAGTAAGGCCTCCTTACTTCTGCTGGGGTCACACTGAGGGACTTTTCTCCAGATGGTGAGGCGAGTCAGGTGATGGGCGGTTTATTTGAGTCTTCAAAGCAGGCATAGAACCTGTTAAAAGCATCAGGAGTCCCTAGGGCATAGCACACGGTACTATGGTACAGTGGTATATGGTAAACCCATGGTATACCCTTATGGGTATAGGGGTATACTGTACAGTCGTACAGTAGTTCTGCGGTACAGTAGTACAGCCCTCTGGGCCAGAGAATGTATCCATGGTACTAACAAGTCAAATACAGTGGCAGGCTTAAAAACAGATTTGAAACTATTTTAGCACAGACAAGCACAGGCAAAAACATTGTCCTTTTGCCTTTGACAGCAGGCCATAAAGATGTTCCAAATGTCACAAATAGCCCCACAAAACTAATAGACTAGTGTATTCATATCCTGCAACCTGCCTCTATAAAGGAAGAAAAACTAAATATTGTGGTTTGATATAGTACTTCTCAGAGATTACATCTTTTGGTAATTTTTTTTGGTTTTGACTCTGTTGCGTTAGTATCAATAGCCTATATGCCACGGGTTTCCGTTCCAGCACCTCCGCAGTCATTACACAGACGGCGCACTTCCGGTTAGCGGGAAAGACACGAACATAAATGACTAAATACAATTAATAAAACATCAGCATACACACCAATAACAACTCTATACACATATAAAACCATATAAAATTATGGCGACGTTCCCCCTACGGATAGCCGCGATAAATGTTCGCCGAAACCCCCCCGCGGAACAGCTGTTCCCACCGGTGGGCGGACACAACGGTACTCACGTGTAGTGCCGGTAGCGCGCGGCCGCTTCCCGTTTCGGCTCGTTGTTATGGTAGGCTACTAGGAGCTAACGCTGACAACAGCGGAGGTGGATGGGAACCGGAAGTGGCGGGTAGGTGTTGCATTTTGCCGGAAGTACGTCACGCCCCCCCGTGGCATATAGGCTATTGTATGTTTAGCTGAGGGAGTTTCTGTCAGCAACAGAGTCCACTCCCATCACCAGACAGACCGCAGGTTCTTTAGTGAAGCCATCAGCAACCTATCATCAACAGTTTCTCTTTAGCTGAAACATAGGCTAGCAGGAGTGACAGATATTGCATGTACGCACGCATGCATGCACACACACACACACACACACAAACAGGCCTTTACCTGCCCCGATCGTTGAGTGAAAACACGAGTAAGAATCCTTCTCCTGAGCGCATGTACTGCTCCCTCATCGCACCAAACTCCTCCTGACCTGCTGTATCCAAAACTGAGAAAAACACATACTAATGAATCATAAAGACAAATACCAACACAGGTTTTTTTTAAACGAGCAGCACTAATATTAAAGTATAACACCCACCAGTGTTACATATAAAGCGAAATGTGATGGACATAATTCATTCATTCATGGCCAACATTGAAAAGTAACAAACTGGTTTAAAATTTTTAGTTTTTGTGATGATTTCAAGCTGTTTCAGTCTCAACTTTAGAAACAGCCCCTTCACTTCCGTATATGGGGTGTGACACCATGCCAGGGATTTAATCAATTGAGACCGCTAGATTTCTATTGCCCAAGTCAGGAGGCTGTGGCAAAGACAGACAGTCTCATGGAGAAAATAACACCATCCCCATCAGTTTTACCTCTATCTCTCCTTTCTGACCGATGAACAAAGTTATTTGTCAAGCGCCATAAAATCCACGGGAAGAAGAAAATGAAATGGAAATTGAAGGAAGTTTCCCGGCGATAAGAGACACAGTGAGAGCTTCAGTGAGATTTGTGAAGTTTAGGGTGTTTGGAATTAATAGTGTGTTTAGAGTTTAATTTAGTCGGTTGTGTGTGTTTGATTCAAAACAATGAAAAGATTTTTGAACGTGAAGCTACAGCTTCTGTTCCGAGTTGGGGATGAAGCTGCAGAGCAGACCCAGAAGAGGATGGCGCTGACGAGGCAGAATCTTCACAGACAGAAGAGGCAGAGATGATAAAGAAAAACAGTCTGAGACAGTTTTGATGACAAAGTGGGACGTCTGTTATTTGTTTTAGAGGAGGAAGGAGTGCCACACTGAACACACACTCCTGCCTGTGCCCAATCCCTGGCGTGATGTCATCAACCTTCATTAATCATTGGTTGTTATATGCACAGTTGTTTCCTTGCCTGGATTTTTCTTTAAGGTGCATTTTACTACTTGTGTGTGGCCCAAATGCCAAAAAAAAAAAAAAACAAGAACAACAATCCTTGTATTCTACAAAGTTGATTACCCCTTAAGAATACTTGGGACAAGAATGGTGGGCGCTGGACTTTAACAATACAACTCTTTGTAGGGGAGTGGTTGCACAGAGGTTAAAGACGGTAGGCCTGTGATCGGAAGATTGCCGGTTCAAGCCCCGGTACCGACAACATTAAAAAAAAATGTGGGTGGAAAAAGGCGAAACACCCACACCTGCCTCCATCCTCATTCGCCCCACTCTGGGCCCCTGAGCAAGGCCCTTAACCCCCACCATCTGCTCCCTAACAGGTCTCTCTTGAAAATGAGTTCTCGTGGCTCAATGAGACTACCTGGATAAATAAACGGTAAATGAAAAAATATATATATAAAAATAAAAAACTCAAATTCTAAAAAAGTTGCAGCGTTATGACTGTATACAGTGTGCTCTTTTCAAGAGAAGAAAATTAAGACTCCGGACATGTCTTGTGTGAATTGACTGTCTACATGGAAGATTGTCAGCTGCTAATGGACTCTCATATGGCCTCCTGTAACTGGGATCCTGTGTAAATAATTCTGTTCCACCTCATGTACTACATGTGGTGAGAACGACAATAAACCTACTTGAACTTGATATCACATCTGAAAGTTTTAAGTCGTGGTGGTCCAGAAGTCTGATGGCAGCCTTTAATGGCGGCACAGTTTTTTGACTTTCGGTCCTGGTAATTTTTGATTCTGTAAATATGCTGAATATTCAATTCAATATTCAATTGAGTATATTAGAACCTTATTTTAATTCAACCTTTATTTATACAGGTTAAATAAAGGTTATATGAATTTAAAAAAAAAAAGGTTTGAATACTCTCATATGAATATCCAGCCAAATAATAATAATGTCTTATACACAGGTACTGGTCAAAAAATTAGACTATCATGAAAAAGTTGATTTATTTCAGTACCGTATTCTCCGGCCTATAAGTCGCACCTTTTTGCCTACATTTCTAAGCCCTGCGACTTATAGGCCGGTGCGACTTATACGTGGATTTTTCGTTTTTTTCACTTTGGTAAAAAAAAATGGTAACTTAATTTAACGGTTTTTAACCGTCAAAGTGCATTTATCAAGAAAAGTTAAACTGAGACACACTTTTACTGTAATGTCAGCTAACAAAAATATATTTTTATGCGTTTATCTTTAAAGATCAAAGAGATGCAGGTCTGTTTGCTGCACTGCAGGTCTGTTGTTGCTGCGCGTGCTCGTTTTGTGCTGCGAGGTGCGACTTGTAGGCCGGTGCGACTTATACGTGGATTTTTTGTTTTTTTTGGACATAATTGGACTGGTGCGACTTATACTCCAGTGCGACTTATAGGCCGGAGAATACGGTAATTCAATTCAAAACGTGAAACTTGTATACAGTACAGTATTATATTCATTACACACGGACTGATATATTTCAAATGTTTATTTCTTATAATGTTGATGATTATAACTGACAACTTTTTCATTCATTCATTCAACCTTTATTTATACAGGCTAGCCTCGTTGAGCCACGGGGACTCATTTACAAGAGGGACCTGTCTCACTCACACCCAGGGTCAATTTAGAGTTACCAATCAGCCTAACATGCATGTTTTTGGACTGTGGGAGGAAACCGGAGCACCCGGAGAAAACCCACGCATGCACGGAGAGAACATGCAAACTCCACCCAGAAAGGCCCCCGGACCGGGATTTGAACCGGGGACCTGCTCGCTGAGAGGCAGCAGCTCTACCAGTTGTGCCACCGTGCTGCCCAACTAATGAAAACACCAAATTCAGAACCTCAGAAAACTTGAATATTACTTAAAACCAATTTTAAAAAAAAGGATTTTTAGAAATGTTAGCCAACTGAAAAGTAGGAACATGAACAGTATGAACATGAAAAGTAGGAACATGAACAGTATGAATATGTACAGCATCAATACTTAGTTGTTGCTCCTTTTACCTGGATTACTGCAGCAATGCTGCATGGCATGGAGTGGATCAGTCTGGCACTGCTCAGGTGTTATGAGAGCCCAGGTTGCTCTGATAGTGATCTTCAGCTCTTTTGAATTGTTGGGTCTGGTGTATCACATCTTCCTCTTCACAATACTCAATATATTTTCTATGGGGTTAAGGTCAGGTGAGTTTGCTGGTCAAATTAAGAACAGTGATACCATACATCCATCCATCCATCCATTTTCTTCCGCTTATCCGGGGTCGGGTCGCGGGGGTAGCAGCCTAAGTAGGGAGGCCCAGACTTCCCTCTCCCCAGTGATACCATGGTCCTTAAACCAGGTACTGGTAACTTTGGCACTGTGTGCAGGTGCCACGTCCTGTTGGAAAATGAAATCTGCATCTCCATAAAGTTGGTCAGCAGCAGGAAGCATGACGTGCTTTAAAACTTCCTGGTAGATGCTGTGTTGACCTTGAACCTCAGAAAACAAGTGGACCAACACCAGCAGATGACATGGTCCCCCAAACCATCACTGACTGTGGAAACTTGACACTGGACCTCAAGCAACATGGATTCTGTTTCTCTCCTCTCTTCCTCCAGACTCTGGGACCTTGATTTCCAAAGGAAATGCAAATTTTACTTTTATCAGAGAACATCACTTTGACCACTCAGCAGCAGTCCCAGGCGAGATGCTTCCGACGCTGTTGCATACGTCTGTGCGTGATGGTTCTTGGAAGCACCGACTCCAGCTGCAGTCCACTCTTTGTGAATCTCCTCCACATTTTGGAATGTGTTTTGTTTTATAATCCTGTCCAGGGTGCAGTTATCCCTGTTGCTTTTACACTTTTTTCTACCACATCTTTTTCCTCCCATCACCTCTCTATTAATGTGCTTGGACACAGAGCGCTGTGAACAGCCAGCCTCCTTAGCAATGACTTTTTGTGTCTTGTCCTCCTTGTGCAAGGTGTCAATGGTCGTCTTTTTGACAACTGTCAAGTCAGCAGTCTTCCCCTTGATTGTGTAGCCTACAGAACTGGACTGAGAGACCATTTAAAGCCAGGGCCTTTGTAAGTGTTTTGAGAGTTAATTAACTGATTAGAGTGTGCTTAAATATTGAACCTTTTCACAATACAGTACAGGCAGTCCTCGACATACGACAGTCTTGAGTTTTGACATTTCGCGGTTACGACGCATCTCCCATTAAA